>CAUPSG010000043.1:0-27689 GCA_963513935.1 Aphrophora alni
TGTGCAACAATTATGCTATTACGAATTCTAATAATAATTACGACTCTCCCGTATTATGTAATGTAACAAGGTGGGCTGCCAATAAGAACTGAAACAACTGCAATGACAGATCATTCAATGATATAAAATGTGTTTATTCCAAGAATACCTATACTTCCAAAATATTTCCTTTAAATTTATATGACTTCCAATACGTGTTTATTTTGCCAGTTAATAAGGCACACGGCTAGTCCATGGATATAGTTGCAATAAACCTGACCAATTAATATTGTTCTCATGGACTATATGATATATATTCAAGAATAGGTGACCATATAAAGCTGTACATTACTAACACCTGAAAATAACATTAAAATTGATTTATTTATTAAGAGGCATTACAATGACAGTTAACAACTTCAATAATGTTTTAAAACGTATATTTACTTATTTCTTTACAGTAATTTTAATGTTATTAAGAAGTAAATAAAAGTTTGGTAGAAACTAAAAGTTTATTTATTTATTTAATTAGAAATTAAACAATTTTGAATTTGTTTATAAAAGTTAACTGTGTTGGGGCCTTTGCTTTTAAATATTTATACAAAAGATATAATACTACATCATATTTAAAAACAAAATAATACAGTTTTGATTTTTATTTAAAATATAAAGTCAGTAAAATTGAAAATGCAATAGGATATGTGAATTATGATATAAAAAATATTTGTTAGTGAGCCGAGGAACGTAGATTGAAGCTCAATAAATTGAAAACCAAACCTACTGTTACATAGAGAGAGAGAAGGAGAGAGAGATAGAGAAGGAGAGAGAGAGAGAGAGAGAGAGAGAGAGAGAGAGAGAGAGAGAGAGAGAGAGAGAGAGAGAGAGAGAGAGAGAGAGAGAGAGAGAGAGAGAGAGAGAGAGAGAGAGAGAGAGAGAGAGAGAGAGAGAGAGAGAGAGAGAGAGAAGGAGAGAGAAGGAGAGAGAAGGAGAGAGAGCGGGAATAAATTCTTCCTTCCTTTGATGTTTACTGTGTAAATAACGAATCAGTTCTATTTATGTTTGTATTTCCTTACTGTGTGAAGTCCAAAAACTTCTCCTTTTAGATAAAATAAAAAAATAAAGGCCTTGAATTCTTTAATAGCGACAGGGTTGAAAGTAAAAAAGAATTGGTCAAGAGAGACCTGATGAGAGGGATTTAACCCAAAGACTATAAGAAAAAGGTGTGTATCCAGCTAGGATCATTCGGAATGTCATCCCGATACTCCAGTATAGCAATCACCTGTAAATTAAAAGTAGAATGTGTTTTATTTTATAATGGGAGTAAATCTACTTTATAAAGCCAATTACATGACCGTTGATTTTTTTTTTTTTTATAGATATTTATGGAAAAAATATATTTATTTACAGATTTGGAATTTCTTTATGGAATTCGTCTGAGCTGCCCATATTAATGTTTATAAATGCATGTTTTGACCCTAAAAGGCGCTTTCTTTATTTCTCGATTAAAAAGTAATGCTTTAACATTGAATTATTCAATCATTAGTTTTTAACTGTCACCGTTCTTTGACTTGAATATTAATCATTTAGTTTATCATTTCCATCTTATAACACCCTTGATATTTCTTTACTGACTATTAATAGAACCAATTGTACAACTCATCGGTATTAGTAAGCAACTTTAGAAGAAGAGGGAAAGAAAACAATTTCCTCTCAGATAAGATAAACAAGTAGTGACTGGGCAATAGACTATAATTTCCTCTTTACCCAAATAACTATGACTTTGTTTAAAACTTCCAGTATTAACACATTAGCAAGGAGTATAAATTATAGTTGGTAAAGAATTATTCAATAATTAATATAAAATATAGGTATTATCTTGTCTAAAGTTATTGTTTCCTGAAAAGGTCAATATGTATTTTTTACATCACATCAAATCCAATTCTCACTTTTTGGTTTGATTTCCATAAATCACTAACATTAGTGTAATTAGCAACGTGATACAATTTTAACTTTAGTTAAACAAAAAATTCTTTTTTTTTTTTTTAATGGCTAGTTTGTATTTAAGAAAAACAATATTTCATTTTACACTAAAGAGAGATATTTATGATTATATTTTGAAGCATTTTTCCTATGGTCTTTTAAATTAAATTTTTTAATATTAAAATTATACATAACAGAGGCGGAAAGGCATTGAACTCAAACCATCCATATGTCCACCTACTCCTCTTCAGGCATTACCGAAGTAACAATACATACTCTGTAACAGCTTATCACAATAATTCAGAGTGGTTTTCATCTTCACTATTCGGGGAAGATATCATTTTCGTCTTCTTTCTACTTTCTTGTTACAACTGAACTATAAAATTCCATCTCACTATCATACGCAGTTTCTATAAACAACATATAACTGTAAATATACTGCATATATATAGCTATACTATTAAATAGTATTAAAATTCAGTCAATTACAGTTGATGGCGCTATTAAAATGTAAAAAAATAACTAAGGGTGCAACTCTTATTTTATTTTCAAAATTACCGCAAACAGATGCGATAATATGTGTTGGGTGACCGTTATGTCAGTGGACAGACTAAACTGGATGGGGTTAACGAGTAGCTAATGTCTGAAATATCATTTCACAATTACTGACACAACAAACCAGCTTTGGATGTCATTAAAACAAATTAATACATTATTTGCATTAACAAGCATAACTTCGTTAGCATTTGTATGCAATGTAAACGTGGTCCAACAATAATGAGTCCTCTAACCGATCTCAGGTTTATGACTCACTTGTCTAATTTCACTTAAGTTACTCGCGAGCATTAAACATCGATTCACTTTGGGGTCCAAAGACACTTGCGGAGAACTTACCAGACCATTTCGGAGGACGGTATCATTGCTGCAGTAACTGGGGCACGACCTTAATAATCGACTACACTTAACGATACCTGCTACTGAATCACACTTCGAAAGCTACTTTTGTCTTCCATGTACCAGGTTTGCGCATATCTAGGGCGCGCGAATTTAAACAGCCAAATGCCGTGTCATAATAGCGAATCGACATACAGATTTATTGAAAATATGTTGTGTATCACTTATTATTCAAGCTAAGTTATTAAATTATATCATAAGACATCATTGAAATAAATACGAAGTTCAAAACACATGCTGAAATGTCTTAAATAAATAAGTCTCGTTTAATAAAGCAATAAAATGAATTTGTATAACAACTTTATTATTTAAAAAATCACTATTAAATATTCTAATTTCCTAAACAGTAATCTGATGAGTAGAAAGTTATTCTTGAATTCATGTGATAACTAAGTGAAAGGTAATAGAGTGTCCTTAAAAATAAAATTCAGAACAACTTAAAATAAGCTATTCTTGTCACGCAACAGACTGACTGATTAAATTTACTGAAATCTGGAGCTTTACGTCTATTACGTGACAAGCGAGGTATAATTTAACCCCTGTAAATAAATCTTACCCTCAACAGATATGTAGTTATTGATTTGTTTAACTTTATACAGAATATTACTTCAAGTATTTATGTGTGAGGTATTGCACGAAATAAGAAAGGATAAAAATGTAATACCCTCAAATTTGTATATAATTCATATTACTTCTAAATTATTTCACCAACCATTTCAATAATAATCTATTTATCAAATATTTATTACTGGATAAGTAATTCGAAATAGTTTAGCCTTAGATCCGAACCTGGATTTGGATAGTCTCTGCAGAGTTATCACTGTTCCTTAAATAAAGCCCTTATTGTAGTTGTTTCTACCAGCCAAGACTTTTTCTCTATTTATTAATAGTTTATCCATTAGTAGTATCAATCACACTGGATAATGAATTCCCTTTTGTCATCGGAATCGCGAAGCAGAAAACTGGCTAAATTTTGAGATTTAAAACATAGAGATCTTAGGTATTAACTATAATCTCAATATAACAATGGACTATATTAAGTATATGCTGAATTACAAACCTAATTGTATATAGATGGCTATTTATTGCCGACTTTACTGTCAAGCAATTTGCATTGGAATTTACGATTAACAATTCTTCTCGGATGAAAATGACTAATGCAATCTAACCTTTCACTGTGATCACCACTATCCTCAGTAAATTTAAAAATGACACACTTCTATTTATGGAGAGGAAATATATCTTAGTGTAATATGTAGATTTTTTAATATATTTTTTCCTGTTCTACTGTTTGGAATAGTTTGTTTAATCTACTGTATCGTCAAAACTATTTTAATTTATTTCACCAACATTAACAACATGAGTTTCATAAATAGCAAGTTCAGTAAGAGAGTTGAGTGTAACCATAAAATATTTTATTACTGCTACTAGAACGTTTCAACCTCCTTCCATAACTTCATAATATAAAATAAAGTCCCCTTATTTAATTATTATTATTATTATTATTATTATAGGAACCACCTGGCACCTGTGAATACCGTAGTTGCAATATCTGAAGTAATGATGAGCTCCCTTTAACATGTTTAAAATACTTCTTTCACTAAATACTTTCCCTGAACCTCTAATATTACTGGTTTTAATTAAACGTCTCAAATTTGGGTATCTACACACTTACAACATAATAATTTTTACCACTTGATGTGTCATTCTTTGCCTCAATAAAATCTATTAGGTCATCGGTCAGGTTTTTAATTACATATATTGATAATTCTCTTTTGTTAGGAAAAACGGATAATTGCAATACGGGTCCACTTCGTAGCATATCAAATTGTAAAGGTGTCTACCATGGGGCAATCTGTAACTAATTACATAGGTATTAGTGTGTACCCATTAAATCTTTATATATTTGGTGAACCTAATTTTGGACTTTCAGAAACAAAAAATATTAATAAAATCACTATTTCTACCATGAAAACATTGAAAGAAATGTCATAATAAAATAACTCAAAAACTCTTAGAAACAGCCTATCTAAATAGAAATTATGAACAAGTCACGACCAACCATCAAGACCATTAATCATTCAAATAAACTGTTTCAATAAATTACAATTACTTCCAAATGGTAATGTAAATATAAATCTTCAAAAGGTTTGAAGACTACTATAATTTATTTTATGATTAAATTGATGGTAGGAGAGAAGGAATAGTCTAGAAAAGAAAACAGAAAATAAAAGTGTAAGTTAATAAACAAAATTTATCAAGGAGTTGAAATTGAGAGATTAGGAATATTTAGTCTCTAGGTATAATCCTGTAGTCTGTTATTTTAATGAATATTTACACAATGTGTTCTGCATACGGCATACGAATGATAAAATATTGTGCATCATTGAGACTGGAATTCATCTAATAGTTGAAAGTCATATAGGTTGTAATGAGAACCAAAACAATAAATAAATTTGACTAGTATGATTTTAATATTCTGTTAGTTTAGAGTTGAAATTTTATGTTTGTCCCAGTAAAATTATAAACTTTGTGTTATCCTATTTTGTAAACTGGGTATGGCCTAAAAATACATCAGTGGTTACACACTGTTTTTCTTTGTTTATATTCCCTGGACTAGTATTATGGGGCATAATATGCAATATGAGTTTGCAAGATATATTTATATGCCATATATTTATGTAGGCTTGTTCGTATAAATTTATGGAAATGACTATTTCAAAGTGGCAGGGGACGTATCTCAAAACTGCAAACTTTTACAAGAACCAACATACTTTATTATTTTAATGATGGTTAAAATGTTTATTTCAATTTTTCTATTGAGCCAAAGATAACGAACGAAAGACAAAAAAGTTTAGTTTCCTAATAATTTGTTTACAACACAAAAGTATCTCCCAATTCTGTGAATTGTTATCTAGAAATATATTTTTGTTTATTTTTTGGCCTTATGAATTAAAGAAGAATAGTTAAAAATTGTTCTTATTTTGAAGTTTGGCGTAGAGTAATTTTATTAAAAATGTAACACATACAATATAGTTAAAATAAAGTTTATGTAAATACAATTAATGGAATACAGTAAGTAGTTGTAAAAAATGTACATAATATAGAAACAAACTATTGCCAATACAAAAATACAGAATACTTCAATTGACTATATATTTTACCAAATAAATCGATTAAGCATTGTGTACTTAATTTAAATAACGGCAAATATTTATAATCAGTCACAACATATTACTAAAATTGCAATAATGTATCTAAGTTTCAACAAATTTTGTGTGACAGAGAACAATCGCAGTCATAGTCCTGCAAATTGATGAATGGGACAGACTTTAACAGAATATGTAGAGCCATTTTACTGTTCTGGAACGTGTTATGCTTATGCCGATCCCATGTGGCAAATATATAAATAAGAAATCGAAAACTCATTAAATAACAACCTTTGGTTTAAATTAATTTGCTTTTGAATTAATTTATTATACAAATTACATTATAATTGATTATTTTTCATATAAATTTTCTTTCTTCACAGTGTGATATTAGTTAGGTAAAATTCTATAAATGTATATGAATTACTAGAGCACTGTGTGAATATAGAATGAAAGCAAATTCCCCAAAACTACAATAAAACACTAACAACACAAAGTCTCTATATTGTACCTCTTAAGATGATAGCAATGCTATTGAAATTTACATAAGGTAGAATAACCATAATTATACAGTATTTGCGTTGTTAGTGTTTTATTGTGGTTTTGGGGAATTTTCTTTTATTCTATGAAATTACCAAAAATAACGCAATAGGTTTTTATTTTTACGTAATCTTGTTGTATAACTTATTTTTAAGAAAAAGAATAGTTGTAATGAAACAAAAATAATGAAAACACATGCTACGGGTTTTGAAATTTTGTTTCTAGTCATCGAATATTTTGTCTCTTTGATACGGAAGGACCTTTCTTTTAAAGAAACACCGAGTTCCTTTCACCTAAAAATTCATTGATACCTTTTTTATTTTTTATATTTGTTATACATATGTATATTTACAACTTTAAGAAACTTATCGAGTAGCAACACAACTTACCATAATCATTCATTCATCCCTCCACACTCACAAGACAGGTTTTATATATTTCCTATTTTAGACGTCGGAGTCTATTATGAATCAGATTTTTATAATATTGATATTCTCATAAAAAATCATAATTAATTCTTTAATATTGGATTTCTTTCTTTAAAACTTCAAATGAGAACATATGAAAGACGACATTGAAAAACTGTTTAACGATTTAGTATTATAGAAGCTATAAAGTAGGAAGTAAATATAAAATTGAAGATTAATAAAATAATATTGCCTCTTCTCTTCCACATTGATATACTCCATTTGTTGTGTATGTTTCCGTGGTTATACATCTATTTTATATAGCCAAAATTAATAAATTAAACACTATACTTTATTCATATTGAAATGTTCAGACTCATTTAGTCATTCAAATAAAATTATTCAACCAGATATTTGCGCCTTTTTGATTGATAACGAGAGAGCGACATTACTTAATTAGAAAGACAATTCTTCGTAGTGTCAGAATGGATTTGTGACCTAATAAGTTCTCGAAAGTTAGAGCCACTGTGCCGGCATTGAGCTTCACAATGCAATACGCCGCTACTCCTCTTTTTAATTAATAATGACTACACACTTGAGACAAAAAAGAAGTAATTATTAAATCCTAATAACTGAGTATAAAGTAACAACCACCATCCTATGATATTGTTATGTAAAATATTCTACTTAGGATGGATGTTTTGTTAAAATCAGTCTAACAATTATTATTAGTTTATAGAATATAAATAGATTGGTTTCTTAACCTTCTTCACACACATAAGTATACTTAGAATTTACAAGTTATTAAATTTATTAATTCTTAAATATCATGCGTGCAAACTATATTAGGAACAATTATTATGAATGTATTAATTTAAGTCAATATTCAATCATTTAATAATACGAGAAGAATATATCCAATAAAAAACGTATTCTCTTCAACATCGTGGTACTTACCCAGTTCTAAAATGCAACCAAAAACATGCATAGTTTACTTAACCTCCTTTATAAGCTTGCATATATGTCTAAAGGATTCAGTTACGGCATATACATAACTTATCTCTGGATATATCCTAAAAATCTCCTAGAAATACCAAGGATTGAAATATTGTTGAAATTTTGAAGGTCTTGATAAAACGTTAGAACCACTAAATAACAACAATATATATTTATTAAAATATTCATATCATTTTAAAGTTGAAAATGAAGCATTCGAAACAAAATCTAAAACAATCATTTAATATAGTATTGATTTTATTTTTAACTCTCTACAGGTTTTTTAAACTAATCTATGTCAATAAAACACACGTAAGCCTACATCCCACGTTATAAATGCCCGTGAAAAGTTTAAAAAAACTTATTAGTTTTCTGTCATTGCGTGATATAACTCTATAAGTATAAACTGTTTACAAATACTAACTAACAGAAGATTATACGGCAATATTAAGAAGGTAAACATGTATATACCTTTCAGTATCGGCGTGTCAAAAGGGCAATTTTTAACACCTTGTGTCCGCTAACTAAACTAAGAAACAACTTCGGTTATATCATTTAGCATCAAAAATATTCTATTATTTAAAAAATATTTAAGATAAAATTATAAGTCGATTATATGTGTGAAAATTAACGCTTGCTTAACTGTGGTATTTAAATGGTTACATACCATGGAAAGTTCGTATAGTGCAATGTAATTTTTAGTGTAAAACACAGAGGGGACGCTGAGGCAAGGCATTGCTACACGAAGAAGACTGAAGATTCTGTATGATAAACAGCTTTGTGTATTTGATTAAATTAAAAAACTAGAATTTCAAGAAGGGCTGGAATTACTTAGTCCAAACTAAAGAATTAGTTTGTATTTGTAACAATTTAGTCAAATAAAATTACTAATTTGTTGTGTTTCAAATACTAAACAAGTTGTTTTTTTTTACGCTATAGAAGAATCTGTCAGTAATATAGAAAGATGCGCATGGGTTGATTTTAGGGTTATTTTATTGATGAACTCTTCGAGAGTAAGCAATATGTACTACTACGTTTTTTTATATACCATGGATAATATGTTTTGAGTCTGAATTAATACTTTGGATAGAAACCAACTGTTTTTATTTCGCTTGGTGATGAAAATAATTAACAAATTGAGGCAGGAGTGGTTATATTGTAGGAATGAGCATGAACCGCTTATTTATACTTTATAAAACAGCTAGCAACCAACTGATCTAAATATTTTACGGAATTGGAACCGATATAGATAGGCTTACTCTAGTGTTGTAAAAATAGCGTTTGGTTAACTAATATTATTTATGTTGGACGTTGTTTATGTTGTTTACGTTGTTTATGTAATATTATTTATGTTGGACCAAAAGTTAATCACTTACCTGTTCTAATCCGAAGGAATTGGTATTTATTCTTTTTATCCTGTCATTTTAAATTCTTTAAGGTGAAGTAATAGAGCTGTACTTACATCTCCGAAAAGAAAATTAATAAACTGATAACTCCATTCTTTCCTTCCTATCCAACATTAACAAAGCTTATATTTGAGTAATATTATGATTTTATAGGTCACAGTCAGTGACAGCAAATGCAATTTTGCTATCTTTTTGAGGGGTTACACCAAGTAAATATTTTAATTTTACAGTGAAAGAAATGTTCAGAGGATTTTGTTTATAACAGTTAATATATCAACATGGAATATTTTAAGGTTTTAAAAATTCCATTGCATTTAATTGACACACCCTTTATTTAAACATATGGCAAAGATACTGCAAAGATTAGTGTAGGAATGATTCTCATGCCGGTACGACTGTTACTATATTATTATTATTGTGATAACTCTCAAAATCGACAATTGTACACTAATTGCTTGAATGTAAAAATATTTTGATGAAAAAGTTGTTATTCTGGAATAACAATTCATTCTTTGGACACAAACTATAATATAACAATTTCAAAACAAAAAATAATAATAAACTGTTTCCTAAAAATTGTAATTAACGAATAAGTTGAAGCTTCTTTTCATTTTAATTATTAAAAGTAAAATGCTGTGCTATAACGTCACACAGACAAACGTCTTGTATGATCACGTGTATAACATTAAATTACCCCAGATTTTGGTTCAACGTTTTGTTGGAGGACATACTTGTTTTCTTTATTACAAAATATTTAATTTCATTGCTAGTTCGGAAATATTTAAAATAATTTTATTTTCATTAATTTAATCATACACGTTTATAATAATAACAATAATTTTTATTTTAAGTCTATTGGGGGGCGGGGTTAGGACTATCTAGTCCTCTCTTCCACCTAATTACATCAAACATATTACATACAACATACATAGGCTACATTTGAAAGCAAAACAAACTAAACTCTAACAATTAATTCCAAACTATAATTTAAAAAGAAATCATAATTTAAAATGAAATAAATAAATAAATAAAATTAAAAAACATTATCAATATGTATTAAATTATAATAGAAAATTTGAACAATATGTTTTACAAACTAAATCAGTAAACAGAAACTAAGCTGTTTTTCAGATTAATTAACTTAGGAACAACTATTCATACCATTCAACCATTCATATAAATAACGCTATATTATATCCTTTGTCTTATTATACCTCAAAGATAGGATTCATCATCCATCATGCTCAATAAAAACGGTTTTAATAGTTTAAAACATTTGACACGGTATTAAATATATTTTACTTTTTTATCGTATGGTATTAACAAAATATAAATAAACCCGTCCTCATGAGCGATTAAATCAAAGTTATT
This sequence comes from Aphrophora alni, assembly GCA_963513935.1. Taxonomy (NCBI): domain Eukaryota; kingdom Metazoa; phylum Arthropoda; class Insecta; order Hemiptera; family Aphrophoridae; genus Aphrophora; species Aphrophora alni. The sequence continues at coordinate 10,783 of CAUPSG010000043.1, forward strand.
ATTGGATAATATATAGTAATTGTTTCACAACATGTGTTTTGAATCCAGATACAATCGCAGTCAAATTCTGGGGCTACGTATTGATGAATGACACAAACACCAACAGAATATGTAGAGCCATTTTATTGCTGTGGAACGTGATATGTTTGTGGTGATGCCTTATTGAAAATACAGATACATAAACAGCTGTATATAAGAGCTTGGAATCCTTCATTTCATATAATGTTCTACTTCAACATGTATATGTTATGCAATCATTTATAAGATATCAAGTTTATAACTCTGTAACTATACATGGTTTATAAATTTTTCGTCATCTGTTTGACATAGATTACTCTAAAAAAATTGATTTATTTCGAAAACATGCGACTTTGAAAATGTATTCTTCAATGGTTAATATAAATAACTACTAATAATTATTGTATGGGTTCTTTAAATAAAAAGGCGTTCATACATAAACAACAATTTAGCCCTAGACATTATTTTAAAAATATAATGATATTTGTGTTATTAAGATTATTTAGTGACAAACACATCATTTATTCTAGATATTCTTCTGTTACGGCAATACACTTATTACCTAAATTTATTAAGAGGTTTAAGGATACGACATTGTCTTTAGGGTAAGATTCAAACAAAATTCTCTTCATATCCGACATAAATCTTCTAAATAAACATAACGAAAGCCAGCCACAATGAAAATGACTAATGTCATTTTAATATTTTAACGTCGCCTATATGTATTATAATAAATTAATAGGTTATGAATTAAAATATGTGTTTGGTTCGTAAACATCGGATAAAATAAAAGTATTAACTCCAAAATAGCTCAAAAAACATAACCCTGTCGTAAAAACACCTGGCAGCATTATATAATAATTATTGTTTATTACAATTTTTAATAAACATATTCATATTGGATCCAACATTGGTGTGATAAATATTGATCACAATATATAACTTGTCATAATTTTAAACTTATTTATTTCTAAATCTCACATATTTCAAATAATATTTGAACATATAAATACTTATATTTTTTTTATTTATTTGTTTTTGGTTTTTTAGAATGAATTTTTTATATTTCTTGCACTAAGATATGAAAGTAGTGGCAAAATAAACGTCTCAGATTAATATAATATAATAAAAACAAAGATATGGACAAAACAAAATGGAAAAATTCCTTGAGGCTTGTGCATATATGCTGAAAGGTTCTTATGAATGTACGTACGTGTGGATGCCTTTGTAGTGAGTAAGCTTGTACGCGATCATGTGTGAGTTGTGTAGTACTTGCATGGGTCTGTATCTAATATGGTACCCGTAATGATTTGTAATATAAAGTTGAATTATAAGACTATCTACATGTTATTGATACACACAAATACGTATCTGTGACTATAATATGATTGATTTTCAGGTTATCAAATATATGTGCAATTATCTGTGTGTTTTCTCACCATGCTTATATATATATATATATATATATATATATATATATATATATATATATATATATATATATCGTATCTGACAAACTTAATGATAGCTGTTACTTTAAACCCACTCTTAAATTTTACAACTTATTTTCTTTGTGTTAAAAACTGAAATTTCGTGGAAAAACTTTCCATAAATAAATAATGAAACATGTAGCTCCAAAGTTCATTTTGGATCTAACATCTTATCCAACATTTAATCTTCAAAACCCCCTTGGCTAAACTACAGGAAACTTTAATATTTGTGAATAAATTTTTGTAAAATTAAGCGTAATATGTATTAACAAAATTTTCAATTTTAAATCGTTAAATATCACTAGTCCACTGCTTCCTATTCAAATAAAGAATAAAAATATGTATAAAAAGTAATACAAATATAACAATAATTCACAGTACGATATTTAAGTAATTCTCTCTTCCCTCATCCCCGACCCATATTAGCGAATCATTTAATTATTGTTACAGTAAAAAAATAGAAAAAAGAAGAATGACTAATAATAAAAAACAAAAATAAAAATAACAATCTTTTGATCTAAAAAAAAATCTATAAACAACGAAGAACTAACGGAAAAATCATCCATTAGACAAATAACATTTTCAGTATAAATTAATATTGTAACCATAAATAACTTATGTTTTATATAATTACATATCAGTAAAAAGAGACAATTCAATGTGTAAATATATATTATGTTTGTCGATTTTTAATTTTAATAATCCGCTGTAACAATAAATAATCTAAGTGAGTACAATTTATAATAGTTTAGTTTCCATTTTAGAACATATACTGTTTATTACAAATTAAAATATGTGGTAAAATATGTGAAAAAAAATCAGCCCTTAATATAAAAAGGAGTACTCCCTGTGATATGGTTGATGCGTTAACCTTACGTATTGTGTATTTTTTAAAAATTTTACAGACAAAGATTCCTCTAAACTTAAACGACAAATTAAATGAATTATATAATTTTCCAGCTCTATCACGAATATAAATTAGGGGATCATTTAATTTATAATTATAATTAACAATATATTTCACAAATGTGAAATATCAAGCATGAATAGCAAACAATGCTTTAACGGTAATGGAAATATGGCCTCTTGAATACATAGAGTACAAGTAATCAGTCAGTTGGACTTCCACAGATGTGCCCAATTCATCAGCGGCATCGATCTCTCTCCTTTCGTGCGAGAGTTGCTGACATATCATAAGAGGATATTCAGAGATAAAAAATAATAAAATTACATGCCAACTTCTTTATAATTTTAATGAATAAGTTTTAATTAAGTTTGTATATATGTAACGTATATTGTATTTTGTAAAACACATACAGTTAAATCGTAAACTTATAGTTCATTTCAATTTCATTTGTCCAATAGAGTGACACAAAAATCCACTTAAATTACTCACATTGTTAATTATAACTATTTCAATTAAGTTAATATACAAAATTATTAAAAAAGACAAATCATTGGTTTTTGTGGTCAAATGTTTCCACCTCATTTGACCCATATTCTAAATATTAATGAATGATTCTCAAACACTTTTTTGGACAAATTATTATTTCTATCAATATAACTTTTTGAAAAGCCTAAGTTGTCCCAAGTTTGAAGTTTTCAGGCGTACTTAAAATTCTTCACAATACCTTACAAAAAGAAGTCCATCGTTGAGATATCAAGTTACATTACTGACATTTAAATTCAAATTGCAGTAAAACTTTGTGTAATCAACAATAAAATCGAACATTTTGGGATATACGTTTGCTGTTGTGTTGAATATTTTGAAGCGTGAAGCGGTATTTGGACTTCTCTTTACACACTGAGTTTTATCGAAGACTAAAATTAAGTACTAGGTAGTCAATTTTCATTATTTGCTATTTTAGTTAAATCACACAATTATTCATGTAGGGTTTGGTTTTCAATTGACAACGGTCTATGAACGTGAAGGTAAAGTGAATTTATGGACTGGTTGCCAAGATACCAGACCTAACTGTTCTTTGCGGATCTATTTAAAAACAAGTTTATTCTCAAACCATCATTATAGAAGAAGATTTTTAATTAAATTATCTAGATACTACAATACTTTTTGTGGCAAGCGTATGAAGCTACATTCGACGATGCTACCAAAGCATAGCAGTAGATGGTTTCCAATAAGAACAGTGTGCATTGTTTGTTATTTCATATTTTATTATTGTTCATAAGTTTTATTTGACACTAACTTGATATTGAATAAATTTAATAAATTGTCTAACGTAATAATAACGCAGTCAATAAATTGTATGTAATAGAATAGACAAAAAACTGTTTTATTTTTAAAAGTCGCCATTTTTATATATGTATTTGAATATGCTGAATATTCTGTATTACACGTTTGTACATAACTACAATATTCATGCAACACTTTTTAAGACCTTTATGGGACAAACCTAAATTAATTTGAAGAAACTTATATTCTTTACATTAAAAAGTGTGGTAACCAAAAGATATTTTGTGTATTTATATAAGTTGTACTGTGTACAGCACACGAAACTAAGTATACGACTTTTACCTAAATAACATGTGAAAGTTAAGTCAATATTTTCGTAGCTTTGTTTATATTTAAATGTATAATAAAATAACGTAGAGTATACTATTAGATAAACCTAACGAAATTTACATTTAATAATATTGTAAAATTGCATCTCTATATAATATAGTTTCTTTTGAATTACCTAAAATAATAACTTTATATCTTAAGAGATTATGTCGCTTGTTTTGAAAATTTGTTTTTAAGTGTCTTTCTTGCGTTTAAACTGTTTCAGATACTCTCTGTTGATTTATTACCTACAGACGTTGAAAGCGCAGAGGGAAGGGATGTGGCAAATGGTGGTAACATTAGTCATAACCGCGTTTGCTATCAGCTGTGTAGGGTGAACTTTCTTTAGATGAAAGTAATTACCAAATAAGAACAACATTATTGTACAACTTGTAACTAAACAAATAAAATAGAACCTTAATTAAACACATTTCAAAATATGACTTACTAACCATCTATAAATTTTAATATATCTTTATTTAAAACAATTTCTTAATTAAAAATGAATAAATATAAAAAGCAATTTAATACTTGTCTTGCACTAATACACCTAAAATACTTACAAAGCCCTATTATCGATATTCTGAAAAATTAGTAGGAGATCACATGTGTCAATGGATAATTTACCATGTTGGAAATAAGTAACGTATTTAAAAAAACTCAAAATAACAATGTTTTGCATATAACAGGATATCCTATGTATATTACAAGAGAGCTCCAACTGATTCTATTATATTAAATACTGATAGTATTTTACTATTATTTAAGTTAAAATATAATACAGTAAGTTAATGTTACTAATAATGAAAATACGAAAAATGTGTCTTATATTTGGATTCATTTAAGTTTTATGTTTATTATTTCATCTGTACTAAATAAACGAAAAAGTAAATCACGGATGGTATATATATATATATATATATATATATATTTATTATCTATTTTGCAAAGAAATTTGTGGGGCCGGAGTACTTTCAAAATATATTGTTTTCCAAAATACTTAAAAGGCGATATACCAATAAAGTTAAAAAAATATAGGGGAATTACAATGCTAGATTTTACCATCAACATTTTGATAAGAAAGGTGACAAACAAATCTAAATAATGTTAAGTTCACAGTATTAAAGTTCATGAAAGTCAGATGATTTTAGATCTAGATGTTCAACTCTGGATAACATTTTCAATATGCCTGTTGTAATTAAACTGAAAATACATAAGAAATATTAGTTTTTGAGGGTTGGTTTTCTTTAAATTTCACAGTGTGTAGAGATGATTTTACTATATGTTTACTAAATATAACTAATATTTTTTAAAATATAATTATAATTCTTTAGAGATGCACACAGTAAATCTACAGAACGGAGATTTTTTAGTGTTAACGTAAATGTTGAAGTTAAGTAGGATGTTTTCTCAGTCCATTGCTGTTTGCAATCTTTTTTAAAAACTTGAAAAATATATTAGGGTGACTTTTAAAACAAACAGAGATTTTATTTTATTAATTGTGTTATAAAATACGGATGATGTAGTGTTATTTGCACCAGTCCCAGTAACGTACCAGTGAATAATTACAAACCATGATAAGTACTGTGAATGATCTGGAGCCTAAAGATAACTCTAGACAAATAATAAATAATGATGTGAAAATATGGAGTTTTAAGTAACATTATAAGTGGTTTGAAAGTGGTCATATATTACACAGTGTCACAAGTTATTAATACACATGTGTGAAACATTCTCTCAGTGACTTTCACAAGGAATGTAGGGAACAAGGATACAAACTCTTTTTAGTAACCATAAACTTTTAATAAGGAATTGAGGTAGGTATTATACACGATACTTAAACGATAACCCGATTTTCTATAAATGTAACATTTAGTTGTATATTCAAAGTTTTTCCCCTTGTTGTTAAACCTCTCAGTCATTATCGCCTAATACAAACAAAAGGAAAAGAACAAAAAAAAAAGATCAAGGAAAAATATAATACGATATATGAAGACGATTTATATTGATCTATAGCAAAACTACATGGATAGATGTGTAAATCCAGCAACATCCCTCGAGGTTGTCAAGCCGCTACTCACTACAGTTCCTGAGGGTGTGTTAAAATAATACAAATTATTTTCCGTGTATATAATCGATTTTACAATCGAAATACAGCCCTAAACTATGTATCACATGTACCTACATGTAGGTAAGATAGGGTTGTATAGTTACTTTTAGCTACCCTACTTTGAAATAATTTTAATATTCACAAGGACCACACACTTATTACGTGATCCAATTGAAAGGGGGAATTGGTGCCAGTAGACCTTCGGATCTGTCCAGTATGCATGTGGTAAAAACTTCTACAGGAACTTTTACAGGAAGGTGGTGGAGTTTATGGAGGAGGGTAATCTAAACGAATAAGGGATTTATAAATAAAAATACCTAGGCACAAAACAAACATTTATCTAACAATATTTATACACAAAATAGAGCTTGCTTTTTATTTTTACGTGGTGTTGTTAAAAACGTACAAATATTAGATTCGACACTTTTTTTTCCAACCATAATTAAGAGATATACAAAGAGTCTATGTTTTTGAATTTTAAGATATAACGTACTTTGTTTCTGTACTGTTTCTCCTTGGGGGCAATGACTCTTTGAGGTAAACCCTCTTCTTGATCCCCCAAACGTAAACACTGTGATACCTTTACAGCTCCCATGATAACTTCGTCCATATCTGTGGCTAGTCTAGAAGCTTTAGTCATATAAAACACTACCTCACATTCTCAGCATAAAACTACCTTAATGACGGTGGTTAAGGTTAGTTTTTTCCGAATTTTTGTGAACCATAATGTTTGTTTTCGATTTTAACACGTATTTTGAGTCATCAATCTTCACCAACCCCAACTCTTTTGGTTCTCAAGTCCGGCACATTCATACAATACATTGGTAAATATTGAAAGGTTAGAAATCATTTACAAAAGCAGCTAGAAGATATCTCTTACATTCATATGTTTACATACATAAACTTTATATTGGAAGTTATCTATAGTTTCGTTTGCACTGTAGAATTAATTGAACGAAAGACTCTTCTCCTCATTACTGTTGTCAAATAGGAGGATAAAATAACAATGGGATTAAACCATATCAAATAATCAAACATTTGCTTCTTCTGTTCTTGTTTCGTGATTCATGATAGTTGTGAAATCAGTTGGACCGTGTCAATTTAACGTTTAATTTTATAAAATATACATGTATTTGTATGAATGTTAGGGAACATTTGTAGACTTACCGTTAAAACTGATTTAGATCACACCCAAATTTTTTTTTATACAATGAACTAACTTCCTAATTAGTATACATACATAAATTATACGTAAATAATTTATACATAAATTAGGAAGGACAATTGTGAGTGGGCACAAAATAAAAATAAACACTATTTCATAGATGAAATGCAAAAATGCATGCCCTTTTTGACTGAGTGTGGGTTTAAAAATAGTTATTATAAAATAATAAGTTTTTAACTGTATTAGTTTAGATTGCTCATTTTTCCCTGATTGTACATATTAAAAAATATTTTGATTTATTTATTAGTTTTATTAATTAAAGTAAATGATATTACATATAAAACAGTTCAATAACGTTTATGCTGATATTCAATCATACTAATATTTTTAAACGAATACCATTTAGAATGCCTCAAAGTTAGGAAAACATTGCTATTCTGCACCAGTCACTGATAAGATTAAGTTACTTTGATGTGGACCTTCCCATTTGGTGTATTGGCTGAGTAATTTCATTTCGGTCAATAGGGGTAAGGGTTGAAAGGAAAACCGCCCTTATATTTCTTGAATACCTTATAGCTGTGTTTAGTCCAAAGTAATATTAAACTTGTGTCTAATGATCGCCCTTCAATTTAAGTTAGAATGTGATACAGTAAGTTAATGTTACTAATAATGAAAATACGAAAATTGTGTCTTATATTCGGATTTTATTCAATATGTCTGAATATTATATTTAAGTTTTATGTTTATTATTTTATCTGTACTAAATAAACGAAAAAGTAAATCACGTAATATTATTCGTGTAATAATAAATAATACAAATAATAATAAATAATACTAATAATCACGTAATAAATATTTATTTATTATCTATTTTGCAATAATAAAAACTTCACAATAATTCATTACTATTAACTCATACAACTATATATAGGGTGAGTAGAAAGTCTAATATATATATTTTTAAATATATGACTTATATAGACGTAAAAAATGTGTTGGATAGCTATTATCTAGCACTATTTTCAGAGTGCTACAAAACTAAAATTCAAACATACAGTGTTTTAAAAATTATAAACATATTTTGTCTGATACTTTTTAATTAATTGTAAGCACAGTCAATGCAAACATATTCATTTTCGTCTACAAAAGAATCAATTTTGTTACAAAAATAAAATTCTATATCTTTTTACTCAAAAATATATTTTAAGAAAAGTAATTTACACATTCAATTTTCGACTTTTATACATGTAATGGAATAGAAATAAATATCTGTTGGCCCCTGGATGGTCATTTTAGTACCTCAACGATAAATAAATATGCACATATTAATGCCGATATGACAATATTAAAATATATTTTTTAAATCAACTTCTATTAAAACAGTAAAGATATCATAACAGTTCAAATACAAGATATGAAAGGAAAGAATTAAATTGATTTAATTGAAATTAATAATGCCAATAAGTAAATTAAACAATAAAAACTACATCAACCATAAATACTTTATCACATTAGGTTACACTTTGTGGCATACAACAAACTTCTTCATTAATTAAACAAATCACACAATAAAAATAAAAATAAATAAAAATCACTCTTTACACTTCAACTGATGTAGGACCACTTGAACACTTATAAATGACACTTTATTACTGCTCAAAAATGTGAACCAAAAACTATTTCGCCGCTTTCTAGTGGATTAATAAAGAAATTATTGCCACTAATGTTTTCCTTAGGGAAATTTTTTTCTCTTGCTGGATTCTGTTTCTCAACACATCTATGTTTTCCGACATTTCAATACAAATTTTCATTTTTAAATATCAGATAGAAAATAATCAAGAGGATGTAGGTCAGGGAATCTCGGTGGCTAGTCGATAGCTCTTCTCCCCCCAATCCATTTATTGTAATTTCTTACATTATTTGGTAACACAGAGGAACCTGTCAATTTTTAACTACGGCGTGTCGTCGGTGAACGTTGGATGGCGATCCTACAAGTTGTTGTAAAACTAAAACAATTCTTTTAAGAAGTATGTCCAAATTTCGTTCGGCGTTTAGCGTTTCGCTCATAAAAGGGGATCAATAATATAAGGCCCGATCATACCGCCCCAGATGTTTACTTTTTTGAGTCCATTGAGTGTGTTGCTCCCTTATTCCGTAAAGATATTCTGTTGACTAATACCTTGTCCTTTGTTTGGTCACACTTAGAGAAATAGCAAATATATCTTCAACATGAATATATAATTTTGAGCAAATTCTGATTTCTTCCACGCAATTTTGCACGATTTTTTCATAAAACTTTAAACCTACGATAGAATCGTCTTCTACCTGTTCCTGTACCTATTGTATTTTACAAGGCTGAAAATCCATCCTTAAGGAATTTGCTGACCGAACGCTGGCTGATCTCTTTATTTACAGAATAGCGATTAGTCGAAGTGTGTGGAGTCTCTTCACTGGAAAGAGCCATTTCTTCGGTGTTGATTATTTCGGTCTACTGCTTCTAGGTTAATATAAAATAATTTCTCTTTCTTCGAATATTTGACATTGCACACTGTTTACGGAGAATCCTATCAGAGTAGTTTTCATTGATAAGGACACAAACATCCTGTTATCTCACTAGGTAAATAATTAAAATGTAATCCCTGCTTTATTGTTGGTTAAATGAGTCATAATATACAAAACTTCTACTTCTACAGACAAAAAATACACAGAAAAAACACACTCTTCTAATCACGGTTTAATGGACTTATTAGGACTAATATTCTAAAGTTACAGGAGAATGGTCGTCATAGCATTGTATTGTCTGTAAGTGTTTTTTCTGTTTCTTGAGGGTACTCAAATCCAGGGGTCCATAAACATTACCGTTCAATACTTACTTAACAATAACAATCAAAGGTTTTAACCCAGTTTCCTGTGTTCATTTTAAGATGTTCACACTTAGGTCCATCAATTAGTTTTTACTTCTAATCATCTAAATATTATCTTCATATACACTGCAGCAAACATGCAGAACAACTTATCTCTCTTAGAAGGAAAACTGTCCATGAAGTGGGTGGTTGGGCTTTTAACGGGCCACTGTCACCTCAGAAAACACCTACACAGGATAGGGATTGCTGCAGAAAATTATTTGCAGGAAATGTGGTTTGGCTGAAGAGTCCGCAGAACATATTCTCTTACAGTGTGAGGCGTTAGGACGAGACAGGCTATTCTAGACCCTCCGGGGAAGGAGATTGACACCATCATAGACAACCCTATAGGTAGTATCTGTTCCTTCATAAGGATGACAGGTATTACTGAGTGAGTATAGGATGGAACTTGGGGCTGCACCTTCAGTTCGACGTCGGTGATGCCTCTGACGGAGGCTATCACAGCCCATAACAAATATATATATATATATATATATATATATATATATATATATATATTTGTTATGGGTTATATATTAAGATTATATATATATATATATATATATATATATATATATATATATAATCTTAATATTAATTGTTATTGATGTGTTTTTCATGGTAAAACTATATACATATTCAATTTTTAATAAAATATTTTTTCTAGACATAGGCTATTACAAATGTTTGTAATTTGAAAAATCGCTGAGCCTGGTCAAAAGAAATTTTTAATTAATGAAATCTATATAAATAAAATATTTACTAACTATCTTTTGTAAAAACTTCAAAAATAATGTTCTGATTTTTGACCTATTAGGTGGAATTGGTTATTTTTATAATTTTTAAAATTTTAGGTACATACAATGGGATAAGTATAACTTAGGTTTCAGTGGTCACTCACCACTGATAAGATTTTATACATACACCATAGTTTTAAACCTGTGGTGTACGTTTGAAACGAAGTATATTTGTAACTTATAATCAAAATTAATCGAATCCCACTATTCTATATATTAGGGAATATGAATAGTGTATCGTCCTTACTTCTACGTTCTATGTATATGTACCTGACGTTAAATTCACTTTAAGTTTGTAATTCTAAAAAACCAGTAACAATATATTAATTAAATAACCAAATGAATTAAACCGAAATTACCACAAAAAAAATCACTTTATATAACACAAATAAAAGTCGACATTTTAATGACTAAGTCATCAACCTCAGTACCTACATGCACACAAACCATAATGACAATTGACTGGAGAGTTGTGTTGATTTAATTTATTTAGTTAATGAAATGTCAAAAGATGTAGCTCATTACGGTTGATATCGATTAGTTTAAAACATTTATTCCCTGACATTGAGTTATACCTCTTTAGTCACGTAAAATACATAAAGCTCCAGATTTCAGTACATTTTTACCTTTAAATTTGTTTCTATAATTTAATTTTAAGAACAATTTATTTCTTCTTACATAGTTATCGCTTATAATTTACGTATTTCAACATTTCATCTAAATACAAATTTTCGATTAACACAATATAATAAAACGTTGTATAACGATTTTCTGAATATAAATCAAAACTAGATATAAACAATTCACATTTTTCTTTAAATTTACCTCAATACAAATATTCTGATCTATACAAATATTTCACTATTAAAGATATTACTTTTACTATAAAAAAAGTTTAAAATGTTAAGTATATGTAGTTTTTAAGGAGAATAAATTTAGTTCATCAATTAAATTTCTATTTTACCATATTTAGATATAAAATACAGTCAAATTTAATTATTTGTTAAAATTATTTATATATAGAGAGAACAAAAAACTAAAATATAAAAGTATATTGAAGTAATAATCTCGTAGTAAATACCAAACGCAGGAGTTGTGAACAGAAATTTCCTCAAATCTTTCAATAAATAATTATTGGTAATAATTGATTTTCCAAAGGTCACATGTAACATTACGATAAACAAATCATATTTTATCTATTGTAATGAGACATGAAAAATAATAATAAATCTAAGGCATAATTATTTGTATATATTTTAAACTCTCGGTTTAGTTCTAGCAAAAAAAACTAGATAATTAACAATTAAACAATATAAATTTTAATAATAATAGTTTTAGTAAAGATTATTCTTAAAGATTCGTTACAATATTTTTTACAAAACTTAACAATATTGTTTTTTTTCAAGGTTTGTCACTAAAGTATACATTTATTAATAATTTAATTAATTAAATCATTATTTATTGTTACATATACTAAAGAGAAACATTCAAATTTAATCATAGATTTTAAAAGATTATTCAACAATTTCTTCTTTTTTTTTTAGTAACAAATAAAAAGCCAAAATACGCCAGTGAATAATAAAGCAAGACGATATCATCATATATTAAATAATTTGATTTATCATTTATAAAAATCTTTAATTACAGCAATATTGAAAAAAGTCCGAATGCTGTTAAAAGTTTATATTTTCTACTTATCTATTTTTATTACTGAAAACGATTCATGGAAAATTGGTTGTTGTGAACTGAAAGATGTTATTATAACAACGAGGAGTATTTAAAGACCCGATTTCAATTTTGGAAAGAAAATCTCCTTTCTAAACACCTTATGCCTCTGAATACTACTTATTAAATCATTCCATTAATTTTACTTATACCCAACATCTGCACGATATCGACCTTAGTATATTAACTGATGAACCTGACAGTCTGTTGTACTGGGGACTTACAAAACAAACTTGATACACTTTAAATGCAATAATAATTATCATTTCTTGGTTACGATATTTATGGTAATGTACAAACAGACTACGCTCAAACGTTTAACACCAACAGAGAATTATCAAAAATAAACATTTTTTATGTTGTAATTTAATTGTCACTATTAACAAACATTTGATAAAATTATTTTAGTACTAGATTTTGGATTGTAACTAAATAAGTTTGATTAAATATCCAGACATTGTATTTAAAACAGGTCTACAGCTCTCTTACAATTAAGGTCATACAATTGAACTGGAAGTTTCACGTTACAAACTAACAAAGATAATTGCCGAGTATGCATACAGTAAATTAGTGATGAAATAAATCTTGACTGCTAGATTCTGTGACATCTCAGTGATTCTGAGTAATGCATTCTATGGATTCAATTGAACAACAGGAATGGAAGTGTTTTTAAACTCATGATCTATTTAAAAAAAATAATCTAATTACTGATTCATCATGATTATGACAATGGTAACACAATTTTCGTAGGAAAATATAAACTACCAACAGTTTACAATTTGTAACAATGGGTCTCTTTATGGAACATGTAAAATAATTTTCAATTCAAAACTTAATTCCTTTAAACATTAGAAAAAAAGTAAAAAGAAAATATAGAAATTGCTTTTTTATACTGTTAAAGACAAACATATACACAGTGTGATAAAAACCGGATCAATTCACAATTAGTACTGGATAGAAAAAATGTGTTATAATTTGTATATTATGGTGAACAGAAATATTATTTTAGTGACTAGAATATCTATAAAATGACTATTTGTTGTTTATTTTATTATTTTTATTAACGAACCTATAATTATTGTAAAATAAAATCATTATTAGGATGTCAGGTTTTGATCGTACAATAACTTCCATTCCAACTGTAAAGATTTAATGAGTTTGGATTTACAACGTAATAAAAATGATTTCGTATATTAAGTGCACACTCGACCTAAAGATGGGCTTCAGGAAATTAAATGCATTTCCTTAATATCCACAATAAACTTGGTTTATCAAACGGATGCGATTTCCTGCCGAGTAGTAGACTAATGTAATTTCACATGGTGCACAATCTCAAGGTCATTAAGTATAACTTGAATAAAAATGCTGAAATATCTCCTTATTATATGAAAATATCACATCTTTTTCTATAGAGGAAGTTAAGACTATTTAGATATGTATAAAGTATTTCATTGAACCTTATGTATTAGATTCATTATTATTATTTATTATTATAGACTTCATTTAACAAATATGTGGAACAAAAAATTGACTAGAAAACATTTTCGGTCAGGTTATTTTGAAAACTGTTATATAAGTTACATTAACATTTATGATCAAAAATTTCAATAAACTAATATATAAAATATTTTATATTTTTATTGTATCGTTATATAAATCAGTTAATACAAAAACCATTTATATCTGTTATAAACTATAACGATATTATTAAGATATTTTATTATCACCTCTGGGATAAATAACAATCAATTGCTGTATGTGGTTAAATCATCTTTTTTTTTTTATAAATTATAAGCAGATAATATTAATATGATGATTTTTCTATGAACTATTTGTAAGAATAATTTAAGCTCGGCTTTTTTTTTAGATTTTCAGAAAGATTTTTTCTACGTTTGATATTTAAAAAAATATAAAATGAACAAGAAATTCACAATCAGTAACTTTTATTACGTAACGTTCTACTCCAAAACAAAAAGTGTAACTGATTTTGTAACGGTATTCACTATAATATTCTTATTTTGTTTAAATTAGGTTCTAATTAGAATTTTTGAATTTGTGCAAAAATGAAATAAATTTAAAAAAAAAATAATAAGGATTATCAAAAATAAATTTTTAAAAAATTTCTTCCTTTATCACAAAAGGATTTAGAGATCTATACCATTTATAAAGGTGATAAAATTTAATTCATGTTAAAGTGTTTGATGTTGTTTTGAGGAACATTATAGTTAACGACTGTCTGATATATTGGCCCCACCTAATTATAGTGATATTTCTCTGCTGTCTTGTACAATGTTCAAAAATCCGTTCTCTCTAGACTATGTTTCGTTCCATACATTATCACAGAGCCCTAACACTGTTTACTTTTGTTTAAGGATTTGAATATTTTCAATGTATAAATTATACATATAGTAAATACATTTAAAATGCAAGGGATTAAAATAAACATTTATCGTAATCATAATATAAACATAGCGTCATATTAGGTGAAAGAAAACTTATAATCATTTTGTATAATGTCCCAACTGAAATTTTACTCATGACTTATGGAGTGGTAACGCACTATTTTGTAGTCAAAACAAATTATTTCATAAATAGAAATATTTAGCTACCAACTAAATTTGGACGCTTGATCTCTTGTAAATCTGAATCTATTGTATATTCAACATATTCTATAATATTCTTAATAAAATTATATTATGTATCTTATAAATTTCGTCTGTTATTGAATTGCTGATTATATTATAATTAAATAAATATTCTTTTCACCTTGTTGTAGTCGATGGTTAATCATGTGAAACACTTCAGTGCTGTTCCGCCGATCACAGTTGGCTTCGTGAGGTACAAGACTCAACACTTAAATGAAATATATTTCACTACTAATAAAACTCCTACAAAGAGCACAAATACATTATAAAAGTTTCCAAGGCTTGCTCTTCATTACCGATCGGAGACTCATTATTTTATATACAACTTTAATTATCAACCTATTCAATATTAAAATAATTTGTTGTAGGCTACCATTTAATAAACAATAATAAATAATTTTCAAATTGTTGGTATTTTAACTATTAAATAATTTTTATGATCTAGAGATGCTGAAAAAATATAATTCAATAAATTAAAAATTTAAAAAAAACTATTACAGGACTTTTTTTCATCATAACTCTTACACATGCAGATATTTTAATTAGTATAGCAATGGTTTTATATTACAAATATAGATATCCTGTCATTGAAAAACAGAATTACTGCTAATCATAAGCAATAGAAGACGAAACCAAAGAATTCCTAAATGTCTCTGTCAGTTCAAAATACTTTAGTGAAATTGGTGAATATAACAATTAATCTATAATAATCATTAACAGCTGCTGGTGTTTGTATACAATGATTCAGGAGGGTTTTAATACTGTTTGGCATTCGCTAAAAGAATAATATGTCTTTTTATGTCCTTGTTAAATGAGTGTTTATTTATTTATTTGTCTATTTTCTCTACTTCAAATCACACCCGTCCAAATGTTACCACACTAAATAACATGCAATACCGTTATTCATCTCTGCATGTGTACATTCAATGAATGAATCGTATTAACTTTGAAAAATCTCTCTTAAGAAAAGATTGCGTGATAACAAGAAGATTGTCTAATATTTATCCATTATCCAATATTAAATGAAATTGAGAAATATTTATACCACAATTGTAGTACCACCACAATGTAGTAACACTACCACAATGTAGTAACACCTACATTGTATAAATCTGTAAATATCAGCATGGTGTTTATTGGTTGTAGAAAAAACAAACATTTTACTTTAACAAATTAGAATTGAAAACCAAACTACTTACTTTTAATTCGAGTTTTAACGTAAATTAAAGATAAATTCAGAAGAAAATGATCTACAAATTTAACTGCATAAAAAACATTGAATAAATATTAGAATCTCTACTAGATAACTTAGAAAAAAAGTTATCTTAAACACTTACTTCGTTAATCAAGTACTATTCCCATTACAAAAACGTGATCTCGGATTTAGGTTAAACGTAGTTTGATTACGAATAAAACTCTAACTTCTGCTTCAGGTCATTGATCTATTTGAAGGGAAGAAACTTGTGTATGGTAATCCCATATGGGTGGATTTTT
>CAUPSG010000044.1:127500-132500 GCA_963513935.1 Aphrophora alni
AATTGACTGACTTACTGACTTACTTACTAATTGACTGACTGACTGATTGACTGACTGACTGACTGACTGACTTGTAGCATTCAAAAACACATTCGTAAATATACATTCAACTTGCTTAGCCTTGACAGATGCTGGCACCTGGCGGCCCTCTCCAAAACCAAGCATCGCCTGACACCTGAATACAAAGTACAATTCGCCGGTCAAGCTAGCTTCCCTAATACCCGTCCACAGTCTAGATGTGATAACAACATGGTCTACATTCTGCATTACTCCGTTAACAAAAGTTCTTTCTTTCTCAAATTTTACAAGTCTTATACTACATCATGCTAATTTACAGTTTGTGCGCTTTAGTTTAAACAATCTCGTTCTAAAATGTAAAATAAATCATCATTTTTCTCGGTACAAGCTCACGTGAACTGCGACAGGATTAACCAGGTACTTCAACCTTACAGATTTTGTCATATTATAAATTTTGTTAATTTTTTAAAATAATTTGTTAAATATCATGTATTCTTTAAAATATGTATTTCATGTTTTATTTAATATTCTATTTTCTTTTGAAACTAAATGATTATAAAAAAATTTTTCTTTTCTTAAAACATCATTTACAAAACCTTGTAAAGGCACATTTTAAGTTTTGAACAATTTTGTGAAATAAGTGCAAACTAATGTTGAACATTGAATGATCAGCATATCTTATTGAACATGTCAAATATAAAACAATTAGAGAAATTTCTTCTAAATCAGAAAATTTCGTTTTATAGACTTTTGAAGAATCTTACAAGTCTTATACAAGCTTTCTTTTAAACAAAACTATATATATATAAATAAATTTATAATCATCTAAGAAGCTTTTAATTACAATCTTAACGAATTTCTGTGATGCAATTAATTTACTTTAATTTTGACAAATAACCAGATATTTTCTTCAATAAAGAACATTAATGCTACAACATGTCTGATTTTGCACAGACGTTTAAAAAAAACGTGTTTTTTGTTTGCCATAGCTAATATGCTGGTAGAAGAAATAGGAGAAATAGAGAAATTCTTGTCTCACATTGCGCAAACCAGCGAAACATCCTAACAAGTTTCGTCCTGTTGGCAAAACACGTTTTTTGTATAACATAACTTCAGAATTTCAAGTGCATAAAAGTGATGTCCTTTTTTACAGCTGACTTTACAGAACTTTAACTAACTCATATTGTATATGTGCCTAAATTTACTTCCGCAAATATGTGTTCCTTAAAACTATTTTCTAGATGTAGACTTGTGTAATTATTTATAAATTATATAACAATTTCTTGGGTGGAGCCTGCATGCAATTTTCGGTCCTAACAACCTCCAAGAGGTTAGTTTCTAAATTAAAATAATTGACGTCAATTAACAAAATTTCAAACTTCTAAATTCTTTTCTTTTTTTAAATATATAAATTTATTGGCCAATATAGTTTTTAAGAAATTTTCAAACCAATTATATTATGTAACTTTAGTTTAGTGATAAACATCTTAACTATAGATATGATCTTTTTTGAACTTAAAATATCAAGCTCGTTTATATTTTGTTAAATTCTGTAACTGTTTAAAAAGAAACTATCATCTTATAAACTAAAAAAGGGGGGGATAAGTTTTTTGAATCTTTTGATTAATTTTTTTTTTTTTTTAAATTATTATACTTTTACATTAAGGGCGTATAATTCTTTTTTTTTGATTAATTATAATTCTGTGAATTATTAAGCTGTGCTCATTGTTTTTTTTTTTATTGTTAAATTTTTGTAACTATAAATATATATATATACTAAAAGGGGGGATAAATTTTTAGAATCTGTTGATTAATTTTTTTTTTATCTAAATTATTATATGTTACAATTAAGGGCTTATAACTTTTACAATTTATGATCTTGTTAATCATAAGTTTTTTTTTTTACTGATGATTTGTGTCAGGATGTCTTTTGTTGTAAATGACAAAGTCTGAACCGTCGAAATTTCTTTCTGTTTTCAATAAACTTGAGCCTTGTTAATTATTAAACTTGTCTTTGTCTTTTTTTTTATCTTTCTTTTCAAACATTGTTACCATTTTGGTTCCGCCTTTATTAAATTTAAGTCCCCTGGTAACATGTTTCTGGTAGCAGAGCGTGGTTGATTCTAGATTCTAGTGTGGTTAAATTAAATTCTAGCGTGGTTAATTTTAAATTCTGGAACCCTAGTTAATTTTCAAAATTTTGCATTGGAACCATCTAAATTTAAATTCAAAATTTTCTTTGTTAAACAAGGCTCATTTTTATGTTTTGCAGCTTTTTCAAATACTGCACAACTGTTGCTGATGAAATTTTTTTTTATTTTATTTTAAATATTTAAATCTCTATAAATCTATAGTCTCTTTTTTTTATTTATTTATTTTTATAAACACTTACACAAAATCTTCTAAACCAATTTCGATAAATTTTTTTTTTATTATTATTTTGTCTGCTTAAATTTTTTTTATATATATATATATATTTACATACACTGCACACTAGTCATTCACTGAATTTGATCCAGACAGCGGGCTCATTCGGGAATTCCAAAAAAAATTTAAATAAATAATAAAACCCAAAAATAGTTAGAAACAAAAAAAAACAAAAAAATATTCAAAATTTCCTACAAAAATTTTCTCGAATTTTCTTTCGTTGTCTGTATTAATTCATACTTACACACACACATATACACAACAACTACACTACATATAATTCTTGAGTCTTTCTCTGACTCTTTCATTTTTTGCATCATCTTAAAAGAAATTTTTTTTAAATTACTTGGTTTATTTATTTTTTTTTTTTTAATAATTATCAGCAACAGTTAAAATGGCAGTGGATTTGCTGCGATTAGTGGACTCGTTAAAAAACACTGAGCTTGCTTTTGAATTTTTTTTTGTCATCTTGAAGGAAAATTATTTTTATTTATTTTTTTTTAATTTTATCATCATGAGCAATAGGCAAGATGGCGGTGGACTGGTTGATGCAGATGGTGGCAATTTCTTAATAATTCATTGAAATGTTGAACACTCTTTAATAATATATCTTTGTGTGCTAAATTTTTTTTTTGTTCTTCTCTTTTCCAAATTATAGGGGCCCAGTTTTTGCATATAGGACGACATGGTTGGCCTGTTTGTCTTCATTAAATTATTTGTTGTTTGTTATTAGCAGGTCAACATGTTTGTTTCCTAATTTAGTTTTTTTATTTAGGGTTGAGAAAACCGGAGTTGGGTTTTCTCACATTGTGGGTCACCTTTTTATACTGTCTTTTTGCCACACTCTTTTTTTTGCTACACTTTTATTATCACTTAAATATTTTGATGAAATTTTTTTTTACACAATTTTTTTGATTAAATTAAATTCCTTTTTTTTGGGGCACATGATACACATATAAGACCCTAAGTCAAACATCACATGCCCTGCCTTGGGCACTAAAACAATTTTGACTCCCCAACGTTTCATACTGCTTCTTTGTTTATTTTTCAAATGGATTATTTGTTTAGACCCTTCAAAATTCTTTTTTCTCACGGAAATTGTTAAGAGCCGTGAATAGTTTAAATTTCTCTTCGTATGGGAGAAGAGGAATTTAAAAAATAACGACGCTGAGCATGATCTGACCTAAAAGGCTTCAGGAGTTTTTGTTTTATTTTTATTTATTTTTGATATGTGTATTTTAATGGTCGGTTCAGAGGATTCTCCTCCCGCTTGTGAGCTTCCTCTGAGTCCGGCCTTTTCCTGTAAGCCATGTGCCATGCACATTCCCTCCCCTGGTCCCCGGAGTGGTCACCTCCACTTGGTATCCCGAGGTGCCACTCCACCCCTTTCCCCACGTACCTTAGAGTACAAAGTCAGTTCATGCACAGCAATGTCGACCTTTGCGTCATCCTTCAGCTCTTTCTGTCCTGGGCTTATCCCAATTATAGGTGGGAAGAGCTGAGACGCTATAGAAATTTCAAAATTTAATAAGTAATTGCCGAAGGAGGCTACACCCTAGAGTGGTGATTATAAAAGCAATATGAAGCGTTGTTTCTATCAGGTGCCCCGTTTCTAAATTTTGTAGGAGGCCCTTCTGGCCCCTTTTCTTCAGAAGCTTGTAGGAGGCCCTTCTGGCCCCTTTGCTTCAATCTTTTCTTAGAGGCCCTTCTGGCCCTTTGTCTCTCCTTTTTCAAAATTTTGTGGGAGGCCCTTCTGGCCTCTTTTCTGACTCCGCCCTAACTCCGTCTTTCGGGGGGGGGAGAGCTGTAGCATTCAAAAACACATTCGTAAATATACATTCAACTTGCTTAGCCTTGACAGATGCTGGCACCTGGCGGCCCTCTCCAAAACCAAGCATCGCCTGACACCTGAATACAAAGTACAATTCGCCGGTCAAGCTAGCTTCCCTAATACCCGTCCACAGTCTAGATGTGATAACAACATGGTCTACATTCTGCATTACTCCGTTAACAAAAGTTCTTTCTTTCTCAAATTTTACAAGTCTTATACTACATCATGCTAATTTACAGTTTGTGCGCTTTAGTTTAAACAATCTCGTTCTAAAATGTAAAATAAATCATCATTTTTCTCGGTACAAGCTCACGTGAACTGCGACAGGATTAACCAGGTACTTCAACCTTACAGATTTTGTCATATTATAAATTTTGTTAATTTTTTAAAATAATTTGTTAAATATCATGTATTCTTTAAAATATGTATTTCATGTTTTATTTAATATTCTATTTTCTTTTGAAACTAAATGATTATAAAAAAATTTTTCTTTTCTTAAAACATCATTTACAAAACCTTGTAAAGGCACATTTTAAGTTTTGAACAATTTTGTGAAATAAGTGCAAACTAATGTTGAACATTGAATGATCAGCATATCTTATTGAACATGTCAAATATAAAACAATTAGAGAAATTTCTTCTAAATCAGAAAATTTCGTTTTATAGACTTTTGAAGAATCTTACAAGTCTTATACAAGCTTTCTTTTAAACAAAACTATATATA
>CAUPSG010000045.1:0-30524 GCA_963513935.1 Aphrophora alni
CTCTTTTTCTTCTTTACTACCAAGTTTCTCTTGATCAACTCTTGTTCCGTCCTTTAACGCTGAGGTTCTTTATTATGATTTTTCTTCGCCTTACGTCCTCAGTATACGAAGTATATATATTAAGTTTGGTAATCGCAAACAAACTTAACTTTTGTTTTGAACTGATCTTCACGGTTTCAATATAAAAGTTAGGAACAGCAAGTTTTGTATTTATATAGAGACATATTGGTGTTTGTATCTCTTGTCATAATCAAAGATATAAGACACTAAATTAAATAATAAGTTGTAGATTAAATTCTTCTTGTAATGGTACAACTCGACCTCTCTCTCTGGTATGAAAATAACCGATTGTCATAAATTAAATTTCGAATGCAAACCTACTAAGAAAATGTTTATTTACGAGATCTGGAAGGATCTGTAGCGAGTGAGGACTTTGAGTCCCACCAGGACCGAGACATTGTCACTAGTTGAGACTTTTTTTAAAATTGTTACAACGGAAATATGGAGATCCACTACGTTTATTGATAAAATTAGCATCTCAGCAACTGATTGATAGTTACGTAATCTACTTTCACAAATTGTGGACTTTATAATCAGTTCTTGCACAATAATTACATTTTTAAATTATCAAGGCTTAGTTCCGTATTCCATTGCACGTTTGTATATTATTGTTATAGTTCAGGACTATAGCGTTCCAGTATTTGTTTTCTTTGAAAAGCAAAGAACCTCTCTAAAACCTCCTTATATAAAAGAAGAAAGGAATATAAAGTAAACTGGTAGCGCTCGATTACTGTAATATCTTCTGTACAGATGGGAACATGAGATCAAAGATAAGAATCTAATACTAAAGTACATGAAACCGGTGTAGATCCAGTTAGGATCCTTCAGGAAATCAAAGGCCGTATTGATATAGCCGAATGGAGGGTCTTATCCAGATATCACATTTTGTTCACGTAAACCTAGTATAACTCGAACACAAGATATCACAAAAATTACGTTTACTTAAAGAAACGTGTTTCAATGACAAAGTCGCCATCCTCAGTGATACATGACCTACAATAACTAACCTAGCATTGCGTTAACCTCCGTATTTATACAAAACTAAAGGGGCGTAGCCTAAACCTTTTATAGTTTAGTTATTGTAAACTCATGTATCACTGAGGATGGCGAGTTTGTCGTTGAATCGCGTTTGATTAAGTAAACATTACTTTTGTGAGATCTTGTGTTCGAGTTTTATTCTATCTAATATTATCTCGGGACTATGAAACTGCCCCGCTCATTAAAGAGGATCAAGAAGGGTCGCCTCGCAAGACTAGAATTGCTGAAATTGCCCTGAGCGCAGTTTCGGTTGTATGTGTTTAAATTTAACCTCAATAAAGCATATAAGCCTGTAAGGTTAGGTTAGGTCCCGTAGCGTAACATGTAAAATAAAATTTTCTATATAATTTGGGCGCTCGGGGCAATTTCAGCATTTCTAGTCTTGCGAGACGACCCTTCCTAATCCTCTTTAATGAGCGGGGCAGTTTCATCGTTTCAAAAGTACCCAAAATGTCGGGGTAGTTTCACTACGTCCATTATCTCACAAGTCAAGCTCAATATTTATTTATAAACCTAGTATAGGCTACTGTCCTAATGAAAGGTGGATAAACATTACACAAAACGTTTTCACTCACCCATCCCCTAAACCCTAAACCAAATCAAAAACTATTGATTCGTTAGTTATCCGTCAAAAAGTCAAAATTAATTATGGACGCCATATTTGTGATTTGTCCTTCGCGTAAATTGTATTTGTTTAAAATATAGCTTCTAATGACAAAGAAGCTTGATGTCGTCAAGAGTAATTTAGTTTTTTGACAATTATTCTTGAACCGTAATAGTCTTACACGGGTTGGTTCATTAATCTACACATTTCATTAAAATTTTAACGACATCGGTATATCCGATTTTGAGAAATTACGTATTTTATAATTGTCCCATAGCATTAATATTTTTTATCGATAACTCTAGAGCCCTTAGGGGCTCACTTATAATGCTACGGGGCATGGCAATCCCGAAGGACCTACACCTTTTTTAATGGGTCTTCATCCCCTTTCATCATTTCTATCAAGTCTCTCTTGGCCAACTCTTGTACTCTTCCGATCTTGATGTTATTATAAACAACAATTTGTTCCTATCCGCGGCCTGTTTCGCCTCTTTATTTAAATATTGTATAATTAGAGTTAATTTATTATAAAAATCCAAGATTGAATGTTAGCATTAAGTAGTGGTGTAAAAAGATTGTGGGAAATCCGTTCAACTTTTTTTAAAAAGAAAATTCTGCGCACTGTATTTCTTCAACCGTTACCAAAAATACTGGGTTGGGATTATCTGCTGTTATTAAGATAATAAAGCAATTTAAGGGAAAAGGAACAATTCATCACCGAGTAAAAACAGGTGAAAATGTTACACGTCGTTAATTCAAATAATGATTTGCCTAAATTTGCAGCCAACTTTCACAGGCTCTAAAATTTACCAGAATATTTTCCAATAAAAATAAAACCTAAATAGAGTATTGGAAAATTTAAGAATTGTAAGAATTTTTATACTTGTTTATAATAGAATCTAAATTAGGTTAAAATGTTTGTGATAAAATATAAAGATATTTCAAGTTGCAAGTAGACCTACTGTATGTAGCCTACTTTATAAATGTTGGAAAAAGTTTAATCTGTCTACCGCTAAATTTAATTGTCCAGTACACATTGATAAGTTACCTGAGACAGGCTATAAATATTATAGAGTTAGAGGTCTTAATTTTATGTTCTTTTCTTTTTTATAAAGAGATGATGAACGAGAAGTTCTTTGCCTTTAAACAATAAGAAGAAAAACATGTTTAACCTTTGAGTAATAATTTATCAACTCTTGTTCTTTCCCGACTCTGAGGCTATTCAAGGGTTCTTCTTGTCTTTTAAGAACAACAATAATTACCGAGATCCAGCAGGTCTGTGTTAGTGTAAGACTTCTACGAGGTGCACGAAACCAAGTTTTGGGCGTTACCAAGGATCTGTTTGCATTACTTGGTATGTACCATGATGACGACCATCAAACTCGTTGTAAACTTTATTTTGGATAAAATATTGTAAACCCTGATTCAATTGATGTACATATCCTCAGGGGCTGATTATAGTGAGTAGGGGCGTGGAATTACCAGCTGGATCTTTATCTATGGGTTCAAGGTGTTCAGCGAGCGGAAATGTTATTTGTGCGGGAATTGTACGGGGATTTGGAAGCTGTCCTTGAAAAAACATTTATATTTTCTTCTATTATTATATGACATTTTCTTTTGTCAAATTAAATGGAAGAACACTAATTTGAAAGTTATTCCTAATAATTTTTGGAATGTTATGTTATGAAATCCGAAAAAAAGTTTAAAAAAAATCTTGTTGGGTTGGGTTCCTGTCTTTCAAACGGGTCTATATTAAGACAAAATCTTGTCCTTTTCCAACCCTTTCGTTATCCTATCAGATCTCTCTTGACCAACTCTTGTCCTGATGCTATTAGACTATTCGACGGCTAGGGGTCTTTATTTTATTTTTTCCTTTTTTTTAAAACAAAATGATGACCAGGAGGATTTTTCCCTTTAAACAACAAAGGGGAAATTATCTGTAATTTATAATTTCATGTGTTTCATCTTGAATTAAGTATTGTAATTACCGAATATAAGATATTTAACTAATTGGACTAATTAGTGTAAAATAGCTAAACAACCACTCATCTAACTTGGATTTACAAACTCCTTCACAGGAATGTCATTTCAAAGGACAAGTCTATCAGAACACGTGTTTGCTTACACGCTAGGGTTAGAGTGCTTCTAATTGTGTTGTTGTTCTAACTAGTTAAGGTCAACACTCACAGTTCAAAAAAGTTAGTTTCTTGGGGCTTAAAGTAGGTAAACTTTATATTGTTCTTTCTATCAAGGGGTCTTATCACAGGTTTGACAACGGCTATACATGTATACGCTAGTGTCTCGGCACTAGTGTGCTTTGAAGCTGTGGGTGTGTGAAGGAGCCTCCACTCGGTCCCGACGGATCTCCTAGACTACCATACAGTTTTTTGGGAGGTCAGGATTCGAACTTAAGGTATATTTTTGACAATAACTTGAGAGGTCGGATTAGTACCATTATAAAACTGAATCGAAATTTGCAACTTTAAATCTAATTTAGTGTGTTTGAATAACACACGAGATAAAAGTCCGCCGATTTGTCATTTTAAATACTGTTTTCAGAATTTCAATAGGGTGAGCACATTATAGTCCCCTCTACGAAATTTCATGTTCCTATCTTACTTTTTGTAGCTGTTGTCGTGGTTATATACAGACCACAACGACGACGGCAAGTCGAAATTCATTTTTTGGGTTCCTGAGGAGGGTCAAAAACAGAGGTTGAAACTTACTTTGTATACATAATATCAGTTGTGTTGTTGTCAGTATCGCCGATTTTGAGAAATTACCTATTCTATAACAATCCCATGACATTTATATTTTTATCAATACCTCAAGAACCCTCAGATATGCTCACTAGTCATTAATCACGTTACACTAAAATTTGAATGTAATCTGTATAGCAGCTTTTGAGAAATACGTATTTTGTAACAATCCCATGGCATTTTTATTAATGTGTAAGGGACTTGACAATCCCAAAGGACCTAGCTGGATCTACACTGTTTCATGTAATCTCGGATTATATTTCTTTTTCCTTTTATGTTTTCTGGACTAACTCTTGATTTCTTCCGGCCCTGACGATGTTATTGCGAGGGCTAAAGTTGTGTTTTTATTTAATGTTCTACCTTTATTTATAAAACTATGATTACCGAGATATTTTTTTATCTCTAAACAAGAAGGAAAAGAAAAATCTCCGTCTTAATAGCAAATTTTGATATGTTCACAGTTTTCATTGGTCATTTTGAATTGAAACTTTTAAGAATGGCGTACGTTTCTTAGTTGATGTAAACCTATATTGATTTGAAGCGAACAACTAATACGATACTGATAAAGATGAAATCATCTTTAAAGTTTTTATTTGTATAGTTAAGTAATAAAAATATTGATTTAATCTTATATTGATATATAGTGATCTTTGACCTATATATTATGACAACAGAAATAATATGTTATGATGTCAATCTTTTCGGATATATAGTAAATTAACCTAACCGCAATTAATTTTACATATTAAAAAAAAAAAAAATCAACAGTTATTTAATTTTTTAAAATTTGTTGTTACGGTACGAAAAATGGTTTACATTTTCATAAAAAAAAGACAGTTAATTCGTAAGCTGAGTGTATTTGGTAATTAAAACTTTTAACTCGATTAAAAATTAATAATCTGTCCATCATTTAACGTGAATATCTAGGGGGGGGGGGGGGGATGTGCAAGACTTTTTTTTACCGGCAAAGAAATTAGTTTTTTTTCCTGTAGCTCAAAAAGATAACCAAGTCATCAATAAAAAAACTGAATTTGAATTTCTTAGTAAGGATACAATTTTCTTCAGTATGAAAACGATTTTTAGTTTGGTTTGACATTTTCAAATTTCTGAATCTTCACTTTAATACAACGATTTAAATTATCAGAATTCGGGAACCTATTGTTTTTAGCCTAATCTTAGTTGTTTATAGACAATTGCCGAGAAATTCAATTTTCATTTTTTGTTCATATCTCCTCTGTAACTCTCAGGGTCTCGCACATAATGAGCGCGGGTGTGGATGACCCGAGGGTCCTTAAATAAAAAAGTCTACATCTTTCTTCATGTAGTCTTAGGTTGGATACCTCTCTCTCATCTTTCCTATCAGGTCTCTCTTGACCAACTATTGTTGAAATAAATGATGTTTTTGTGTGAGTCTGTGGTGAATCTATTGAGGAAAGTTTTGTCGCCTAGAGTAAAAAAATCAAACCGGCCTGTAAGTGACAACAGAAATGAGTCACTTGTTAATTATGATGATTTTCTTTAAGATTAACCTAATCTTAAATTGTTTTTATAATTCTAATATAATAATGAATCAGCTGTTATTCAATTTTATAGTAAGAAATGATGAAAACCTTTAAGAAACAGACAGCAGCTAATTTAGTATGTTCCTGTAGGCTTAGTGTGTTTTAAATTGTGGTCAATCAGAATGTTAAACTTAGGTCAAAATTGAAAATCGACTTCGTCTCGTCCGCTTTTAAGTGCAGAAAATAGTGATGATGGGCCAAATAGTATTTGAGATTTATTTTTCCTTGAAAACAATATAAATATATATTTTTTAATAGTGCTCAGGTAGCCATTTTAGCTTGAGCGTGAATTCGAGTTGTGTACAGCAAATGTACAAATTTAAATGGAAATACTGATACTAGCATCGTATCAAAAGAACAGTATACCAGTAGAAACAATAACCGATACAAGAATATTGATAAATACTCTCAAGAATACACGTTTATATGCGTTAATTTAAAATAACTACGATACATTGTAATTCACAAAAATCAAATTGAAAATGTCAAAATGGCGCCCATTTTGAAGAGATTTTTGTTCATATTTCGTGTGTTAATTGCAAATTTTAATTCTGCATGTAATGGTACTCACATTACATCTCTACTATAATAAATAGTGAAGTGATTGTCAAAGATATAATTTCGAATTTTGACTTAATCTACTTTAATCATTTTTTAAAATTGTCATTGAACATGTTATAAATCAAGGTAAGCGACGAGGATCGGCAGGTTCGATTCACCGACACAAGCGTAGCAAGTCTTTTACACATGTACCGCTTCAAGGCCGTGGACAACGACGCGAGCAACAAGGGTCTATCGAGTGTCAAAATGATATACACAATTTATAATTCAAAACAACTGTTTTAAACAAATTTAATCTTCTGGATAAGGGTACTTGCGTATTAACGCCACCGCAGCAGAAGTTGCGCTAATGCGCATGCGCCAATAAAACCTTATATATATAAGGTTTGGCCAGGTGTTTATATATATATATATATATATATATATATATATATATATATATATAGCTACCTGGCCAAACCAGTCGTGATATATAATTATATCGCAAAGTAAGCAAATATTGGCGCATGCGCATTAGCAACTTCTGCTGCGGTGGCGTTAATACGTAAGTACCTGGATAAGACTCCTTGATCTACCAATATAGTTTAACATTCCCTACAATGCCCAAGAAACCAACTTGTAGGTGTTACATTTCGATGATCTGCTTTGTAAATACAGTTGTGTTGATGAAATGTCCATGAAGCACTGTGACGATATTCACAAGATAAATAAGGATTACACGAACCATAAATTGTGATTCGGAGAATCCTTGTTTTCCTTGTTAAATTATGGTGAGTATAATTCTCGACCTTGCTTTTTCACCTTATTATTTACTATTTTAATGTAACAGCAGATATTTCTTGTTGAAAATTCATATTCAAGGATAAAATAAAGTTTAAAATAAATAATAATTTAAATGAGCTACAACTGTTTCGCCTTGCGTCATCAGTTGTCCGATGATGCCGCAAGGCGAAACAGTTTTAGCTCATTTATGTTATTAAAATATTTTGAAACTTTAAGGTTTCTTGCTTTATTTTATCATTTACTATTTATTATCAAACTGGGAATCCGGCTGCACGAAGGTTCGCTTCACTCGTACAAGCGCAGAGGATTAGGGTGCCTGGGGACCTACCCCTAAGCCACTGAGCTTATCACAATGTAAAATTAAGTACAAATTATGTTTTATACGTTTATTATTATATTGTACTCCTTTGTTTCATTAATATCGAAAAGTAAATATTGTTCGATAAAGATATACGATAGTGTTGTTTAGTCATCATCATACTGTTATTCATTATGTAGCATACGTTGTTGATTTTAGACTTTATTAAAGTAAATTATATATTGTTTGGTCTCGTTTTTCTTCTAATTAAGTGTAGACTAAAAATATGTTACAGATTTTATTTTAAAATATCACATTAAATAAATGAAGGTTTGATCAAGTGAAGCACATTAGGGAAACCCATGCGGGTGGCCACGGCAGGTACCGGCCAGTCCTAATACACTGCGCACCTGTGAGTGATGACGCGTGCGTAAGAGTGAGGTGACCGCTCTTGCAGCGGTATTGATAATAGCAATGACTACATAAATACTATAAGACACGACATAGGATAGGGAAATAGTCTACGCTTTACGGGTGCTGTTCTTCACAAGTTTGACACACAACTATCAGAAAGCGCTAGCAGCAGGTGCTTGACTGTACGCATCCCACTTGGTTGAGACTGTACAACTGTTGACCTCTCTCTCACAAACCTTCTCACTTACTTCCGTCAGCATAGTCAGTGTTGTCAGTTCGTGCGCTGAGATAAGCGATTCTCGACCTTCCCTCGCATCTCTGGTCCCATATGTGGCATCAGTGCGTTTTCTCTTACCCGCCTGAAACATTGTTTGACCGTAGAGCCACCTAGCGCCAGTCACATCAACTTCAGATTCTCTAGCAGAGCGACCTAGCGGGTATTGGACAACTCAAGAATAAGCGTAGAATATTTAACATGGCCATGTCGTGTCTTATAGTATTTATGTAGTCATTGATAATAGTATAGTGACGCAATATTACAATTGAAAATAGTGCTATTCCGAAACGCATCAATTGTATTTATATTTATGGTCTCTACAATTATTTTGGAATATTTAAAAAATAATAATATTGTAGCAGATTGAAGAATTCTTCAACGTCAAAATGATTGAGGATATTATTTTCATCCTTTCTTCAAGCAAGCAGTAATTTCCAATTAAAGTAACAAACTGTTGTATCTAGACATAGGCCTTTTATTTTGAAGTATATAAAATTATAAAAATGAAATGAAATTCTTAGATAGGCCTACGTTACGCACAAGTCCTACTTAATTAAAACAATGGTGGGAATTGAATAAAGGTATTTTCTACTATGGACATTGAACGGGCAGTGAGCCACATGGAGAAGTGAGCGGACAGATTTAAAACAGACGTGCGGTCGTTATTTTTGGCCCATCCCAAGGTTCAATTATTACACATTCTCCTATACTCATTCAACTCTTTAGTGTAATAACATAATTGATTTCAATACCTATTAGTATTGTTTCAGATTTAATATTTCTATGTAATATTTTTAATTTGGAATTACACGAATATAAATGGTTTGAAAAGAAATCCTCCAATTATTATATTGGGGGCATAAAATTTTTAAAAACTATTTGTAATTAGGGGATGTTAATTATACCTGTCAGGAATAGGCTATATGTCACATGACTGGCGTATGAAATGTCAATAGTTCATTTAGATCGTTAAAAAAAAACTTTTTGATTATTGTTTCCAAATATTTTGTTGTAAATCACTTGATGGAATGAAAACAAGTTCTCACAAATAGTATTTTATCATATGAAACACGTTTCATCTACAAAGTCGCCATCTTCAGTGATGCCCCGAACAACAATAATTAAGTATAAGTATCAATTCTACTATCCACAAGTCAAGTTCAATATTTTATTTGCATGTAAATCACTTTTTACTATCTGTAATTTTGTGTATTTATTTATTTATATTTTTAATTTGTGAATTTGTTCGATGTGTTTTTGGAAAAAAAAATGTATATTTTAAACTTGTACAATGAAAATGGCCTCAGCGGAAAATGTAGGCCAAAACAAATAAAAAAACAAATTTGGAGTTAATTTCCATAAGACTAAAACGGTAAATTCCGATTTGATCAAAATCGGGTTTGAATGATTTGGAACATTTGCTAAAATGTAGTCTTACATGTACTTACTATACATGTGAGCCCCTGAGGGGTATAATAATGCCATTGCAATTTTGTTCTGATATTAGAAGTGTACTTGTCTACTTTGAAAGACTAAACTATTTATATATATTCGATGGAAACTCAAAAATGTAAAAGTAGTAATTAATTATATTAAAAATTATATAGATGTAGCCTATTTGTATTAATCAGTACTTCTATAGACAAAATGTCTTGTATACATATTTTAGGAACAAGTTGGGTTGGTCTCTTCTGAAATCATTTATCGGCTCAATATTCAAAGCTGATCGTTTTATTGAAAAGGTCAGAGAGTTTTAACAATTCGGCCAAAGAAATATGAAAGTTGAGGGTGTTTCAAAATTAAAGAAATATATTCATCCTTTGTTATATAATTTCTATTAAATTTATCATTTCATCTGTGTGATACGAATTGATGTCACATTTTCTTCCTTTACCAATACAGTCTATACTGCATTGTACAATTATTATAAGTAAACATTGATCATGCTTTTCAACTTACCATCAAAACGAAATAAAAACGAACCCACAATTGCCAGTTCGGTTCTTAATTTGCTTTGCTTGTGCCATAAACACGTCCTCAGCGTACATTGTATTTTATCATAATCGAGCATTTAATGACGTCAATCTAGGCTGATTTTTATTTTTGATAATTTTTCCCTACCCGATTTTTTTTATTAGTGGTTTTTCACACTGGTCTTAGTAAATCTTCACATTTCACTAAAATTTCAACCAAATTGGTATGGTCGATTTTGAGAAATTATGTATTTTATAACAGCCAAATGCCCGCTTTTTTGTTTTACCAATAATCAAATGAACTGGCATTTTTACAAGGATGGCGACTTTTTTGTTTGAGTTGTTAGTGACTAATCTTAAACACATACGTCTTTACAAAAATCACAGTTTTTACACTCAGAATCTCAAAATGGATATATAATACTCGACTTCGATTTACGGCCCCATCACATAACTCTCTACTATGGTGTTCGGTGTGGCTAAAACGTTTGTTTGTAATGTCGTTGCAGTACTAAAACGCAACCTTCATTATCTAGCAACCGCCAGTGTGAGGTTCTTTGATTGTCACAGTCAAGTGTTAATATGATTCCAAGGTGAGCAGTTGTATTTCAGGCTCGTTCATAATAACCTGATTGATCTCTAAATATCAACCAAATTATCAGGGGTAAACTGGGGGTGGGGGTTGCAGCTCAGAGTGCCAGACTCTGTGTACATTTGACTGAATAGTATCACAGAGAATTATTGCTGAATAATACTAAAGAAATGTGGGCCGTAGGATGTACGAAATTTCTTAGACAAATGAATACACCACAATACAAGGTGGCTGAAAAGTAACATACATTCTCTTCAAGGTAAAGATAAACATAGGCCTACTTCATAACGAGATAAGGATCTTAAGAAAATGTTTTTTTATTAACATAACAAGGTTTTCTAATGTGTTCTTTGTAGTCATCCTCAAAATCAAATAAAAACTATTCTTAACAAAAAATGTTAATTCAGTAGTTGTCAATCAAAATGTGACCTTGAAATGTGATCTTATATATATATATATATATATATATATATATATATATATATATATATATGTATGTATTTAAATTGGACCTAAACTTCGTTTCCTTCCTACATCACTCAATCAACTGTAATGAGCTACACTTGTGGTAACCTTAATCACCAAATGAGTTAAAACACAATTTTCTACAAAAAAACACTTTATTTCTTTCCACACAAACAAAACAACATTCCAATAACTAAATTATCATCCTCAGTTTCTACATGAACATAAACCCTACTGACACAGGGGTGTAACTGGCTAAGCTAAAAAGCCTCACTCATATAACAAGAGGAAGTAGTTTGACCACACCCCCAAGTCCAATGCCATCACAATATATTCTATGATACAAAGTCTAAGGTTAATATAACATATGTAATGCCTTAATTAAAAGAACTGCTAACACCCCTCCCCCAAAACACACAAGCCTAAAAAAAATAATAATAATAAATAAAAAAAAAATAAATAAATAAAAAAAAAGTAAATGTAAAACTAACAGAAATACGTCACATACATCCAAATACAGTAATAGAAAAAAATACTTTTAATGACAGCGGTCGGGGTTCTTTTTTCTAATTATTCCTGCAGCACAATATTTTTTTACTCCTAATTTTGCACACATTTGTGTAATTAAACTCCCGAGTTTGTGTAATTAATCTTCACATTTCACCATCATTTGAACTAAATTCTTATAGCCGGTTTTGAGAAATTACATTTTAATAATAGTCACATTGCCTATTTTTGTTTTATTTATCAATAACTCAATAATCAGTATTTTTTAGAAAGATGGCGTTTCGTACACGTCCTTAGAGGTTGCACTTTAGTAAAATTTCTTCAAAGTTGTTAAAGCCGACCCTGAGTCCAAACGAGTGATATTCAAATGATGTCCATATGTCGTCTGTGAATGATGTCTGTATACAGCCCAAATGCATGGACTTATTTAATCAAACTTCTATGTGGGAATACATTGGCCATATTATAATTTTGTTTTGGTAGTTGGGAACATTTTTAAAATTACGATTTTCTCAAAATGGGCTCTTAATGATTTTGATCAAATTTTTGCAAGTGTAGCCTCTATGGACTCAAACAAACATAACATATTGATAGCTATATTTACAAAAAGTGCTAATACAAGAGTCATCGGTAAAAAATTAGTAATGAGTTTTTATGAAAAAAGATGTTATTTTTTGAAATTTGTTCAAATATTATAAAAGTTAATGAAATGCGAAGGTCAATGACTTAAACCCTATGTGCAAAATGGCATGTTAAAAAATTAACAGTTCAGGAATACAGCAAAAAAAAATTGACATTAAATATTGTAAGATTAAATGGAGATAATTACGAGTATTTTTCGTTTTATAGAAGATGCTGAATGGTAATTTAATATTATTTTTTAATTTTCATACTGATTTAGGTCATTAATCAACACATTTGCTTAAAATTTGAATGAAATTTGTACCTTACAATTTTTGTAAAAAATATGTCTTTTGTAATATGGAATTTTATCGATAACTCACAAACCAACCTTCTTTTGAGAAATGACGAGTAATATGTTTTGTTTGCATATTTGGGATATATTTTAGCGAAATTTGATTGTTAATTTTGTGTTTTGTTTTACGACAGAAATCCCAAAATTTTGAGTTACTGTAAGAATTTCAAAAATTTCCCAAGTAATGGGGAAAATATGCCCACATGTAAATTTTATTACAATCTGTTCATTTGTTTGAACTGTAGAGCACTGCACAGACTTCATTTCCGAGGGATCCTAGCTGGATTTCCAACTTGTTTCATGTTGCCTTGAGTCATCCCTCTCTTTTCTATCAAGTCTCTCTTGACAAACTCTTGTTCTTTTACGACCTCGATGTTATTAGAATATTCAAAGGCTAAGGGTTTCTTTTCTCATTTTTTACATAAGGTGATGAAATATAGGAACAAATTTTAATACAATTGCAAAAGAAATTGGTGTTTCATTATTGCCGTCAGCATGTCAGCTGTCCTTTAACTGTTTGTTCCCCTCCCCCATTACTTTTCTTAGAAGTTATTCTGAACTCTTGAACTCTAGTTTGATTATTTTTAGAACTAGCACATCACCACTAATTAGTTTTAGTTTGTAAGCTATATAAACACAATTCCCATTGATTATTCAAGTTGATTGTATTTATGCTTAGAACTAGTTTTAAAGTGGCAAAAAATAGTCGTGTTTAGAGGCTTTAATGCTGATTGAAATCTGATTTTAATTAACTAATTTAAAACTACTTTAAATCATTTAATGATGAATTTATCAAAAATAATGTGTTTAGATGTGAATATCAAGTAAAAGTTTACCCTTTATCTAGCTAATATTATTAAGCGAGCAATTCATGGGAAGTGTAGGTCTAGCTAGGATACAACGGTATTCCCACACTTGTACCTATTATAAGTGAATCCCTGAGAGAAATTCACAGGTCTTTCATAGAGCACAGAGTTGGTGAGGTATAACCATTTTCTTCTAGTAGGTATCATATTGCACAACATCGGCTTAAATTGGAGTTTCATAAAGCATAAATAACTTGATAACTGAGATGAGAAGGAACCGACTTTACCTTGATAATTCGATAGAACGACATTTACTTAGTTATTGATATTTTTTAATTTCTCAGGTGACAGACAGACAGATATGACTGGAAACCGAACTAATAAAAACGTGGTAAAATACTCACAAGATTTTAAACTTTTGTATTATTTCTTT
The DNA here is from genome assembly GCA_963513935.1 of Aphrophora alni. Classification (NCBI taxonomy): domain Eukaryota; kingdom Metazoa; phylum Arthropoda; class Insecta; order Hemiptera; family Aphrophoridae; genus Aphrophora; species Aphrophora alni. The sequence goes on from CAUPSG010000045.1 coordinate 14,109, forward strand.
CATAAATCACACATTTGTTATACTCTAGACAAAGAGCATTATTTACTGAGTATGTACTATCTCAACTTTACCATTTTGTCTGTATGTATGCTGTTGTTACACAGTTACAATCAACATATGTAATGTATCAGTCAATATGAAATTTAGGAATAAAGTTCTTTACACTTATACCTATCAATGTATGTTCAAAGTCCCCTCATGGACTCACTTCCATTGAGTACGAGCTTTCATCTAGTCTTAGGTTAGATCCTTCTCTTTCCTCTTTCCTATCTGGACTCTCTTGACAAATTCTTCTTCTCTTCTGACTCTGCCACTATTAGAATATTCAAAGGCTATGATGGGGGTCTTTTTATGTTGTTTTCTTCCTTTTTTTATATGATGAGGACCATTTTATATTTAAAAATGGCAACCACTCAAAACAGATAATGTATGATTACAAGGCATATAATATACAGGTATTTCGACTAGAAATACAGCTCACACTTCAAAGTATTAAATATATGAAGGATAATAAGCCGTCTTCAATACAAAAATAAAATTGGAACTGTTTTCTAAAACTCTCCCATGGAGGTTTTTAACTGAACAAAACAGGTCAAAAACCAGATGTTATTTTTTGATGTTTTAATTTATTTTAATTAAAATCTTTTTGAGTTTCATAAAGTTACAAAAATATCAAACAAAATATTATTTACATAACAGTTTATGATTTTTACTATTTCTATCAAATAAACTTTTATATATACATAATTGTCATATTGAGATCTCTCTCGGGATTACCATGGGCTATTTTAATTCTTTCAATATATTTGCATTAAATTTAACTTTATATACATTTAGTTTATTTAATTAACTTATCTATTTAATATTATTTAAAAAAGTTCAGTTTTATATTTATATACATATAGGCTAATCCCTTTCTAAATTTAAGTGAGTTTTTTAAGTACATAAATAAAATATTTCAGTGTCTTGATGATATTTAAATTTGGATAGTCAATACCAATTCTATTTCCAACATATGAAATACTATAAGTTTTTTCTTTCTTTCTTTTCTTATAACAATTATTGATATTTGACTGTATATTACTTTATCTCCCAAAATTTAATTTTAATTTTTTTTTATAGCAGCAAAGAAAAATGATCTGCCTTCCATGAGAGCAAGAATGGGAATCCTAACTGTTGTTGGGCAAAACCATCTTTCTTTTTCTTCTTATTTTAACATAATAAGAAAGATTATTTTAATATAATCTAGAAAGCCTATTTTACATAATATTTTTTTTTTTAGTTTTATAACAACACTGCATCTCCTTTCTAGTTAATTAAATTTTGTTATATGTATTTTTTTTATTGAAACTGGTCTGAAAGACCAACCATCAATTTACATCTATTATCATATTCATTTGCTACCTATACAGTCAACCACTGTTGTACTATATATTAAGATTCTAAAAATATACACTGAATTACACTAATTCAAAAGTTTTAGTTCTCTTCAGCCTTCTCACTGTATTGGTGTTGTCAAGCAGTTGAATAGCTTTCACATTGACATGCTGGTGCAATCTAGATTCATGCTTTGCAGCAAACTGTTTAATTTCACTGGCGACATCAGGGATCATAAGGTCTCGATGTAGATCACTATTTCTGATGTACCATGGAGCACTTACCATGTTCCGTAGCACTCTATTCTGAAAGGTTTGAATACATCTGATATTCGTTTCCTTCGCACAACCCCACAGTTGTATTCCATAAAGCCAAATTGGTTTCAGAATTTGGTTATATATCATAATTTTGTTGTGTGTTGACAATTGAGAATTTCGTCCCAATACAGTTGTCTATATTTGAGACCAAGTTCTGTCCTTTTTCTTCTGATGTGCTCCTTCCACCGTAACTTTGAATCTAGTGTCATTCCCAAATATTTGGCAGTGTCTACATATGGTACTAAAACTCCATTTAAGGTAACTGGAAGACTATTCTCTATAGTTTTTTGTGTTTGTGAAATTGATATGGACAGATTTCAGTTCATTTAGCTTGATTTTCCATCTTCTAGTCCATTGCTGTATCTGGTCACTAGTATCCTGAAGCATAATGGTAGCCTCAACTACGGTTGAACCAATCGCTATTATGACTGTGTCATCAGCGAAAGTAGCAACATTAACGTTCTCTGACTGCGGCAGGTCTCATGTAAACAACAAGTAGAGGATGGGCCCCAAAACACTCCCTTGAGGCACACCTGCCCTCATTTCTCTTAGCTCAGAATAGTCATCTTCCTGTTTGATTCTAAATAATCTTTCCGATATATAGGACTTTAACATGTCAGCATATTGTTTTGGTAGCATTTTATTAAGTTTATATATCAAACCTTTGTGCCAGACCTTATCAAAGGCCTGGGTCAAGTCGAGGAAGATTGTCGAGCAGATTAGCTTTTCCTCTAGTGCTTTCTCTATTGTGTCCGTTACTCTGTACACTTGGTTTATTGTGGAATGCCTCTGTCTCAACCCGAATTGATGACTGTCTTTATTATCCAGATGACTTGTCTGATATACCTGATATCCATTTATTTTGTTACATGTATGATAAATTTCTTAATCTATCCTTTATATTATTTATTATAATGTTTTTTTTTATATATATTCAAAATTCTACATTTGCAGTATACGTTAAGTAATTGCATTCGATCTACAGTAATTCTATTATCTCAGCTGTTACAATAAAACAGATTTCAATTGGTTTAGCGTGTTTTCCATGTTTTCATTTGAATTTGCAAAGTGACCTCTAGTCAAAACTCAAAATTTGTTGTTTCCTTTTACAAGTTTAAAAATATTCACGTTTGACTCTACAATGATTATGATTCCTTTCTTTTTTTTGTTTGTTTTTATTCTTACTTGGATGTTATTTGTCTTGAGATTATTAATTACAACTGTCTCTATTACAACTTGACTGGTTTCTCTTAGGACTAGGCCCTTATATAAAGTTTGGTTTGTGAGGTTATGTTTAGTATTTGTTTATTGTTATTATTTCATTTAAACTAGATATATTTTAGCTTCTCTTAAGTGTGTTTCAAGATTGTTTCTATTTCAAGTGTACAATTTCTATTTTAAACTATAACTAAATAACAAAACAAAGGTAGTACTATGTTCTATAACATCACAAGTTGCACTCCAGTCACATTCTACTGTCAGTAGGGATTGTGTGCATGTAGCAGCTGAGGATGATGACTTAATCATTGAAGTATTTCTTTTGCACAAATAAAGTGATTGTTTTCATTCCTTTGGTTATAACAGTTACACTCTTTTATTCGTTGACATTTCCTCTCACAGTTGATATAACTTTCATGTAACTTGTATATGCATGAATGTGGATTAGAGTAAAATATTTTAAACATTAATCGGATAATCTACACATTGTGTCATTAGACACTGAGTCCACCGTGGTGGAAGTAAAGTGTTATTTTAGTTAAGACAGTCGTCAGCATTTCACAGTTCAAATTCATCAATAGATACAGCATAATATTAATTATTACTGTGATTCTAATGAACTTTTCAGTTTGCTTGAAAATGCTTAACGGCGAAACATATGTTGCAATTAAAGCTGTTTTGTGGAATTAAATAATCATCTCATTATTTCCATTCTAATGAATGATAAATCACATCACAATGGAACAAGTCACCCACCTTTAACTTTTATTATTTGTTCTGTTTTGTTCAGATGTACAGTAGTTAATATTACATTTATTGTTTTATCTTGGTTTGTCACATACCCATCCTAGACAGTAACCACATTCTATTAATGTACAAGGAGCAGGTTATTGGGTGGCGAGTCCGAAGGACTCTAGCTGAATGTACTGTTGAGTTAGATCCCTCTCTTTCATCAGGTCCTTCTTGATTAACTCTTTGTTCTCTTTCAACACTGATGCTTCCAAGAGTTACAAGTTTCATTTTATGCTATTTTATCTTTTTTCAAAGCAATGATGGCTGAGAGGTGTTTCATTTTTAAACAACAAAGAAAAACTGCTCTTCACTTAACCACTAGTATATCAACCTGTGCAAGAACAGGAAGAAAAGTGTTTATCCTACTTGAAGGTTGTACTTATGGTGTTCTAGTAGGTCTTTGTGTTATCAATGTGATAAGATAATATTGAAAAGTCTAAATAAATATGTTTGTACTTTGCTTACCAGACTCTATACTACAAACCTCTTACTGTACTTTAAATACATTGTTTTCGTGTAATTATCTTCATTTTACTTTGACATATACGACAAGATAACAAGTAAGTACTGCAAAGTGATAAGAAAATAGGAGGGTGGGGGAATAATAACAAGTTCTATTTTTTTCAATTTATGCGTATGTCAATCAACGTTTTTTCCTTTAAAGCTATACAAGTTCAAGATTGTACAAATATAATTTGTATAGCAAGTGTCAATTTCAAACTAAAATCATAATAATAAATAATATAAGAACCATTTTAAATACTAAACACACAACTAACTGTGATGAATGATATTTATATAATGATTGTTTTATTCATTAAAAGAAAATAATTATATTACATATATTGTTTTTTTTATAATTGAACATTTTTGAAGCACATTGAAACAATAATGTATAATAACTCAATTAGATTAAAATCTACAATTAGTAAAAAATAAGTCTTATAATACTGTTTAAAGTAACCACTAGCTTATCCTGTATATGTGAAGAAAAAACATTACTACAAGGGAAAAAATGTAAATAATGTAGTGCCATTTCTTTATCGGTATAAATATTTTGTTATATAAATTATACAAATACATATACACTCACATCCATGTATACAATGTGGATAAAAAATGTGGAAATGGTTTTATATCTTTGGTTCTACATAAGTTAGAAAAACAATATTGAAAATGCTAGACTACATTGTAAAGGTAAGCTATTTTTATTGCACAGCTTATAAATTCATCCGATGATACAGTGTTGTCTAGTATTTTTATTTTCCATAAAAAAGAAAAATTGTTTTTAAGTTATGGAATTTAATGTACCATTCTGTAGTGGTTTCAAAATGTCATACTGTCCTATCAATAGCAGTAGTAAACAGTTTCTAAAGAGTGGTTCTTTGCAAGGTTATACTTAATACAAGCTGAGTTAATAGATTGTTAAATTTAGAAAAGTAATGGATTATAACTTGATAACATAAAAATAGAGGAACAAAAATTTCACCAAAATTTTACAAATTCGGTAAGAATAAAAGCATGCTTACATTAAAAAAAGTTACGAAAAGCAAAGTTTTGTGTTATTTTGGAACACTCTGTAGTAAACTTTTGTATCATCCTGTATATACCTTAGGTAAGCTTTGAAATGTTATGTCACATTTTTCTAACTTGTGTAGAACCAAAGATATGAAGCCATTTTCATTTTTCCACACTGTACATATAAGCGTAACATGCCAAGCACATACATACACAAAAACACACACATATCCAATATACTTGCTCAAAACAAAACCTTATTATCCCTTTTTATTTTTAATTCATGGTATTGAACTTCTATCATACAAGCTTTGCAACAAAAATTGTAGATTTCTTTGGAATTATCAAACCTTGATACATGATGCATGGTTTTACACACCTGTACATATAAAACAATAACATATTTGAAATATTTTTTTTTTACAATTGGGCCTTAAGCAACTTGGGTTAATTTTTTTAAAAAAAGCTTCCATTGGTTTAATAAATTCTTTATGAAGTTTATTCATAAAACATACTCCAGCTTCAGATGGTAATTTTTCAAAAGCCACTAACTTTTTATCCATGGAAATCATATCTCGTATGGGTATTATATGGATGTACATCCAACATTACGAGGTAAAATACTCTTAAACTTATAAAATATTTTTAATTGTGTGATGTACATACAAAATAAAAATATCCTGTGCAAGAAACATAGATGTTAAATTAAGCTATAATTCTGGTCGTTTCTAAAAACTAGTCATAATCTAGTTAGTCTAATTATCCTACAAAGCAATTCCATAATTTAAACTGGGTAAAAATACACTAAAGAGTTAGAATTTATTCAGGACAGAACTGAGCCAGTGCCTGTACAATTATCATGGCACTGAGCTCATATTTGTTATCACTGAGCTTGGTTTTTTGCATTTATATGATACTCACTCATCAACTGTCAAGACTGGTGAGCCCTAAAAACTAGATTATCACTACTGTCTCTTTTGGACTCAACCAACAATACATTAATTTTCATTTGATTTGTTATAAGATTATTTTCATAATAATAAATGGCATGAATTATTTATTAGAATAAATTACTTGTTTTTCTAAGTTGCATAACTGAAGGTCTTGTAGGATTACATGTTGTGTCATCAGCATGTTAAATTGGATTAGCATTTTTTATATTGAGGTGCAAGTAATTTTTATACAGAATGAATAACACTGGGTCCAAAATAAACCTCTATTAAGCAATAAATGTTGGATAATGGATTACCAACCACTTGTTTCCTGTTTGTCATCTTTGTCTTTAGCCACTTCTGATCCCATACATGGACGTTACTACAGTCATAAGTGTATCTGATACTCCATATTACTTCCAACAGTAGAGACTTTCCCTTAGGTGGAACATGGCCCATAACGAAGTTATACAAGCCATTTCTTGTCAGTTCCTTAACATCAGCCCAAGAACTGCCAGCATTTTACAATTGCCAATTATGTTTAATTGGAACCTTATTATTTATCATTGACATATTTTAAACATAGTACAATCTAGGAATGTGCCCCTTCAGCTAAAATATTATAGCAAAAAAGAAACTCCAGAATTTTTTTGACCTGTGTAAGCGATGCCTAATTTGTAAGGTGGGTTTTCGAGGGTCTTAGGCATACGTTTTTCTATTTCGTTGAAACATATTTTACTAATTTACACTAATATTTGATTACTTTTTGTTTCTTTTCAATAAATATTTATGTAACGACCACATACTATATAAATAAAAGATCTGAACTGTTTATTTTTAAACATGACCAATATTGGAATTGGGAATAATTCAAAATACACATCTGAAACACTGTTTAATAAAATATACAGAATCTTTGTTAGAATTTTTTTTTTAAACAAATAAAAATTTTCAATGCTTTTCCTCATAGCCCTTTACTAAAATCATCCAGTTCCATCAATAGTTTTTTTCAGTTTTCTTCACAAGATGAAGACCTTTTTTATAACACGATGATTGATGACCAAAAGGTTTCCTACATTTCTGCTTTTTCTTTACATAATCTTCATCACACTGTAAATAACTTCAAAACTTTATGTATCATTTTTGTGTTACTTTACTTATATTGAAACTAATACAAAGACATAAGTGATAACAAGAAGTGACACAGTTTAAAATATAACAGCACTGACTGAATGGAAAAATAACAGATTTAAGACAGCTACCACAGTAATCCAGTTTTCAGTCGTTCAATTTGTGTACAAAGTGGTTGTATTCCTCGATACCAACAGAGTTGATCAAGGCAAGGAATGTATGCCATTTGCTCTTGCACAAACTACACATGTTTCTACCTTGTGATATTCGTACTCCATGCTTTCATCTTGCAAGGTTCCCCTGGTCTTTTTTGAGAATGTAGCTCAATCACCTTAACATTGAATTTATTTATTTACATAACTGGCTCTTGGTTGATTCATCGCCACAATTTAACTCTTGTAAATTTAAGGAAGGAATCAAATTAGAAAATCACTGATAAATTTAAAAAAAAAAATTAAATGATGTTAGAATTTGTTTCATCTTCTTTCCATCTCTTATGCCAATGGCGTAGTGCTCTCGTAGAACTTTCACCACTCACGTCTATCACTTGTCAGTTGTACTCCTTCAATGCTAGCACATCTTTACCTAAATTATAGTTTAACCCTCTTATTGAACCTCAATTTTTTGATGATAGACAACAGTGGAGATGATGGTTGGCAAGAACCTACCCTGATGCCTATCAATCAGCATATAGGACTGAAGAAGAAAAAGAATTTATTCTGATTATTTAACCCTCTAAATGAATTTTCCCAAAGTCAAAACCTATCTAAATCATTTATTCACACCTGAAAATGGTAGTTCCATCCTATTTCAATAAAATTCTTTTATCAGTTTTCAAAATAAAATTATAAACATACAATTATAGTATTAATAGTACATATGTATTAGATACAGACAAATAAAATTGTATTTAATCTTTAAAGTATCTACAATGCAGCAAAATTTGTTTATCTTTTATAGGTTTGTTACCTATATATTATTATAATCTTAAATGTTACTTATGGTTTTACTTATTATACCCTAATCTTGTGTGAGATTGTAAACATAATCACTAATAAACGACCTTTTCAAGAAACTGATAAAGAGTTTTGAAAATAAGTTAATAAAATAATAAAATTAATATTAAAATAATTGAACAAATCAATATCTCTTTGACAGTTTTTGAGTGTCTTGTGTTTCAGATGGTGAAAGTATAAACAGCATGAAGAGTGCAAAGGACCCAGGAGGAGTACCTCTTAGTAATGGTCATTGTGATCCAACAGAACTAGTGAACGGAATTTCAGACTTAAATTGCAATGGTGTACATGATGAAGAAGATAGTGCCGTAGAAAAGGGCGAAGTGGAAGCTAATGAAAAAGGAAGTGATAAAAAGGATGAACCAGAAGTAGTGTTTATACAAGATATGGGATTCACAGTGAAGATTGTCAGCCCTGGAACAGAAGCATTTGATATACAGGTATAGTTTTTAAAGTTATTTGATAATGATGGGTTTTCATATTACAGGCGAAACTCGTTAATCCGCACACACGGTACTCCGAACGGCCTTCAGTTGCCATTTCTTAGAATTCCCATGTCACAACAACGGAAACGTAAACAAAGTAAAGGATGTAGTTGAGATGAGTCGCCAGTTAGGTCATTTCACTATTACCAGATACTATACCAGATCCTCACCCTTCGTCAATTGCGTGATGACGCGTTTCGTAAGTCGATCAAAAAAGCAGGTCAGAAAACGATTAAAGACTTTTTATTGTAAAGTTATTTATTGTATTACAAAGTTATTTATTGTATTGTACAACTTTATTATGTACTGTACTGTAGTTTTTAAATTCATTGTACAGTAATAAAATTTGTTTTCAATTATATCTGGCGTTTTTTTGCATTTCCTCAGTAATCCGAACTTTTTGATAGTCCGAACGCCTCGAGCAAACAAATATTCGGATTAACGAGTTTCGCCTGTATTAATATTGTTCAATCAGACATTTAGACATCATTTGTATAAATAAAAACTCATACATGATTTTGAGAGTGTAAATCAACTCGATATAAAGTGGTAACTTAGAGCATAAAAATATAAAATAATTACTAAAGATAAAATGAACATGTCTAATGGATAAAGCCAAAATAGCTAAACATGTTTGGTCCAAATATACATTTAATTGTGATGAGGCAAAGATAATACACCAGGAAAAAAAACCTTATGTAAACAAAAACTAATTGAAGCCTCATATATAAAGTTATCTGACAATCCTATCACCAAACCAGTTTAATTATAAGGCCATTATGGCTTCCATTAATAAAAACTGAATTAAAAATCTGAAAAAATGGTTTTATATTCTAGGCCCATCACTTGATAACGACAGTTGATTTATAATACTTGTTATATACACAAATGAAGTTTAATGTCCGAATAAACCATATTAATAAGGTATAGTTTAGTGCATATTGAAGTTTGAAATCTTTACTTCTTAATTTATGAAAAATTATGTCACTACATCCTTTCCATAGGAGGTGCTCAGACACTGCCAATAACATTTAGTTTCAGTAAATAATTATTTTCTACAGGTAATGCTTTGGCAATTGATATTTTTTTGTCCTTTTTATTTTCTCATAGATACGTAAGAATCTGAACAGTTTGGCAGAAGCTTAACATTGACCATGATCATATTATTAGTTTCTTAGTATGTAGACTTTTATATTTTACATTCCCTTTTTTCAAACTCACAACATAATACTTTTTGTCTGATTGAATCGTTCAGGCTTGGAATTTTTTTAATTTAAATAATTTTCCGAGAGCCTACTATTCATTTTTTGTATAATTCTCTAAAACCATAAATTCATCACAGATTTAAACAAAAAAATTTGATCTTTACTATTTTTATTTATCTTTTTATGTACAAGTATAATCAAACATTTTTTCACTCATTAAAATACTAATTATCATAATTAGTCTATTTCACGGGAATGATCAACATAATAGGCGAACGGTGCACCCAAAATGATGTATAAAAAAGTCACTTAATGATGCATAAAGTGGGGGACTGAAAGTTACCCGATTGAAACCAAGTGGAATCGATTTGTCACGTTATTGGGAATAAAAAAAACCTAAATTTAATTGTTTTCTCTGAATGGCAGGTAATTTGCTAACAAAAAAGTTGCAAAATTTAAAAAAATCAAACAAATTTTGTTCAAACACTTTTATTAGGTTAATTGGGCAATAATAAAAACTTTTTGCCTCTTGGGATTTTTTCAAAAATGCACTCTTTTAAAGTTATAGGCGATAGGTGAGAAAACGGCCAAAATGAGAGACTACAAAAAAACATATGTCACCTTCTACTGAACCTTTTTAACATAACATTCCAAAATGGTCGTAAAGACTTATACTTTAACTAGTTTTTTTTGAACTTTTCATTTTCTCCCTGAAATTTTTATTGAAATATTGCTTTTTTATTTTTTATGTGCAAAGGGGATGAATGCACAGGTGATGAAAAACTGATATACTAATCTCTTTTTGATTAAATAAACACTTTTTTAATGCGATATTCATGAAGAGCGAATGTTCATTAGATTATTAGATGTTGAAGTTAAAATATTCAATCCTTTTTCTGCCTTTTCCGAGGTTGCTTAATATAAGTCACATATATGTAACTGTACTTAGTTAAATATGTACTTAAATGATTACATCAATGTATGTATTTTTTTAAGGATTTATTTATTTATATATATAAACGTAAGCATTGGTATAAAAAATTTGTTTTTTCAAATTGAATTTTAAATTAGGCGCACATTCGTCCACATTATTCATTTGTATTGTTGCAGGTATGTGATTGTTTTATAAATTTCAGTTAAAATACAATTCTCAATTAAATTGTTATTGTTTATTCATCCGTATAGCGAACAGTCACCTTGCAGTGATGAAAAAATTGACCTATGTTTGTCACTAGGTTTTAAATGTTACGAAATTAGCATTTGTTCAATAAAATCTAAAAACGCTGAAATAATATTTGATGACACTGAAATACTCGATGAGAGTGTAATTGAAGATTAGATTTATCGTGCACATACATATGCTATATTATTAAAAAAAGACTTTATTATTTCATAAAACCCAAGGTTACATCAATATTTTCTGTATATATGATCAAAAGTGAATTATTTTAATAAAATAGTTCATTAAAAGTTACTTTTAAAATATTGCTGATGAATTTTTTGTTACCAGTGTATTTCACCCCCTTTGTGCAAAATAAAAATATAGTTGAATATTTCAATGGAAAATTTCAGGGGGAAAATGAATAGTTGCCTATTTACAAAAAAATACTACTTTAAAGTATAAGTTTTAACGACCATTTTGCAATTTGGAAGTTAAAAAGGGATCAGTAGAAGCTGAGATATGAATTTTGAAGTTTTTAATGGAAGTTTCTTGGAATTTAAGGGATAATTTTTTTTTTTACATTTATTTAGACGGAAATTATTGTTTTCGTTGAGAAATTTCTGTTGATTTGTTTACAAGGAAGGAAAGTAAGTACTGATGTATTTAAAAAAAAAAAAAAATGATTTGTGAAATTATGTTCTTTGCAACTGTGATGTAAAATTAAATGCAGTATCTATGATTTTTCGGAACTAAATGAATGTATCTCCAGAATAATCGCGGTGACAAACGCTGTCATAACAGAGAAACAAGTTGGCAAATCTGCACATTCCCCATTGGTTTCTTCATGGTCAAGCTGTCTACTAGCTCCTCCCTCAATGGACTTTATTCATGGCGGCTTGTACAGTAAATGCTCAAATTTTTTAAGAACTTACTTTAAATAATAATAATTTTATATATTTTTTCATTCTCGTATACTGTACTAATACACATACAACGGCAAAGTGACATGAAGAATGAAATTTTTGATTGCACTTCAATATTTTTTGTGATTTACTATTAAGCTAGGTCTTTTATCGATACATCCTAGTAATATTTATATGTAACATTGTAGGCATGGTATAGTGTGATCTTTACCTGTAATTGGCCATTCCAGAAATTATAGTTCCAAACTGAAAATATTCTTTAAAACACAATTAAAATGATTACATCTTTTAAAATAACACCATTAAAAGTTCACTTCATTTTGACATCTGATATATTAGTTTGAATACAAACAAATTATACTACAATTTTATGTTTTAAGAACGGAGGTTACAGTACTAGATTAGTTACAGTTTGATTATTGATGGCAACATTGTCATTAAAACAGTTTTTATTTAATAAACATTAATGAGAAATTGTGTTCAAGTTTTATTTTAATTTCACAAGTAGAACTCATTATTTATATATGTGTTGGAGGATCCTATTTTAGGGTTTTTAAACATCAAAACATATGAATTATACTAACAACCTAGGCTACTTGGTAGTACTCTATGTTAAATGAATCACAAACACAAATTTTAGTAAAATATTCTACAATTTATATGGTCTTGCTGACGATGGTGTCACTGGTTACAGCATTACAAGGCAGCTTAACACAGACTATGTGGATAAGACATAGATAATACATTTTATTAAGGTAGTTCCAGTTTTGTTTGATATAATATAACATACCTCATCTGTGAAATAACACATACTTATCAATATAAACAATGTGATTAAACCATGTAAGCATATAAAAGCATGTATTAAATTAAAATAGGGAATATCAATAGCTAGTATGTAGACAGAGTTTCCATGTGCTTTGCTTCATTCATTTTATATAATGAATCTCATTCATATTTCATGGTTAAATATCATCAAATAAAATATCAACAGGTTACTTTAATGTTTTCACAATAGTAAACAGTAGTATGTAAAGATAAATAAGTTTACAGTGAGTCTATAAATAATTTCCCACTTTCTTGGCATTTTTTAAAATTTTATTTTTTTAGAACATCTGATTTATCATATATTCATACACACACAGAGATTTTATGTATCCATGTGCTTAATTTATTTTGTATAATGAATCTCATTCATATTTCATGATTAAGTATTATCACCAAATTAAATATTAACAGGTTACTTTAGTTTTCACAACAGTAAACAGTATATTCAATGTCAAGATAAGTAAGTTTTTATAATTTACAGTGAGTCTATACAACTAATTTCTCACTTTCTTAACATTAATTTAATAAAAGAAAGAGATCTACCCAAGACTGCATGAAACAAGGTGTAGATACAGCTAGGGTTTACTAAACTATGAGAATAAAATTAGAGTCCATATTTTAAATAGACTTAAGAGAAGTGGCTGTATTTTTAATTAATTATGTCAGTTGCACATAAACTTGCCAATTCATATGGTTAAAATATGTACATAATGTAAATTTTGTAGTTTTCATTTTCAATTTTCACAGTGAATTTTGAGATAATTTATGATTTTTATTTGTTCATTTAAGGTTTAAAGTTAGCAATTATTAAAATAAACTAGAAATTTTTTAATTGTGGTCCCATATAGTCAATATAATTAGCACCTGTTCACAACTTACCTCCCAAAGTTACTTTTGCTAGACCTAGAATTTTTTAATGATTATATTCACAAAACACTCTTCTTTTTTTAATGTTTGCATCTTTGAGTATATGTTACACATTACAATAGAGTTATTAATGATATTATAAACAAAACTGTAGTCTTAGCCACATCAAACCCTAATTCTATATCTTTAATTCTTGAACATCAGTAGAAAGAGAAGAAGGGGGAAATGTAAATAAGTTTGAATCAGCTGTTTATGCTTAACTTCAATGGCGGCATATTTACTTTTCACAGGTCATGTCCTGTATTGTTCTTAATGCTGAAATATTCCTATTAAGAATCAACAGGTAACCAATTAAAGTTAGAAATCTCTAACTATATTAGTGTGTGTTGATTTCTTGTTTCAATGTGTAAATGAAACTACAAAACCATGTTTAACATCTACGCAGACATGGGAAAAGTATATAGGTAATTGAGATATATATATATATATATATATACTTAATATATTAATTTAATTTATAATGATGTCCAGGATAATTATGGAGATAAAATTCATGATAGGTTACTAAATTTGTAATCAAATTGGTTAGGTGAAATGTTAACTTATAATAGTATCCAGCAATCAGTTATAATTCCATTACTAGGGCTCTCCAAGGTCAGTTATTGTAGGAAATAAGTATATTGTTACCGAGTATGCCTATAATTACTAGTTCCAAAGATGATTAACTCAGGTCCTGTTTTAACTCTTGGATTATTTAGCATTTTATTTATATTTCATTTATTACTGATTAGGACAAAACTACATTTGTATGGGCATAAGTCTCTTTTCATTTCAGTCAAATTATATTAATTCAATACATTCAATAAAACTATATAATAAATTAGAGATTACAAATAAACCTAAAGCAATACAATATTACAATAATTATTTTATTTAAAATAAAAATGCTAATTGAATATACCAAAAGAATCACACATTTAACCCTTAAAAGATCAATTTTTTATTTTGAACAAAAAATATTATTTTTATTTTCATATGTCATCATTTTAAAAGGGAAAAATGCTAAAAAAAATATTAAACTTTTTTTATAGATTTAATTATGGTTTTTCGATACATTGCATATGTGCAAAGGTGTGCACTATAATGTGCACTATAATGTGCACAGATATGCAAAGAAATCATTTTTTATACAAAATCAATAATTGTACTAAACACAAAAATTAAACTTCACCAATAGATACCTAAAATGTTACCTAAACAACTTAAATTATTAACTGTTAATAAAAACATTAACTTCTTTAAATACTGCCTAGAAATTGACAAACTATAGTTGGCAGCACAACCTTAGACATAGATTTACAAACAATAATAAAACAAGTTAACAGCGCATTCTGGTGGCACAGTTTATAGTTGTGTCGCTAATGCACACTTTTGCTGATGTGTAAAGGAGAAATTCAGAGTATTTTATCTACTTAGCTTTGAATACAAGCTATGTCATTGTAGCTTTGCAGATATGCAAACGTGCGCACTTAAGGGTTAATAGTAATATCAAACTAAAAATAGACTATTAAATTCCTTCGCACAGTAGAAGGACTTTGGACAATAAAAACTTGGGGGTTTTTGAATTTCTTAAAAATTTACTTCCTTTCTTGTGCAGTCTGAAAGTTTCTTAATAAATGTTACACCAGCCTGAGAAGGAAACTTCTGTAAACATTTAGTCTATGAGGCTGCGGTTTGCTTCTCTGATGATTGTTATAATCATGAAAATCTTTCTCATAATCTGGTCCATTACCAATTTTACATTTGATCCAATTATATACAGTGTGGGGAAAAAATATGGCAACGACTTCATATTTTTGGTTCCACTCAAGTTGGAAAAACGTGTGACACGTAAGTTTAAAGCTAAGATTGTTCCAAAATAATATAAAACTTGATTTTTTTAATTTTCTTAAAAGTAAGTATGTTGTTATTTTTACGAATTTAAAATCTTTGAAAGATTTGTAAAATTTGGTTGGAAGTTTCATTCCTGTATCTTTATATTACTTTAAGGTGTGACTTTTCTAAATTTAATACTTATTAACTCAGCTTGTATTAAAGATAACCATGCAAAATACTAAACTCTTCTCTTTAATATGACGTTTATTACATAATATTATGATAAATTCCATATAGATACAATATAGTCTTTTTGAAAGATTATCTTTAATACAAGCTGTGGTAATAAATTGTTAAGTTCAGTAAGTAATATGCCTTATAACTCAGTAACATATAGTAACGAAACTTCCAAAAAAAAAATTTCAATTCTTTTGAGAATTTTAAATTGGTAAGTGAGAATTTTAAATTGGTAAGAATAAAAGTAAGTTTAGATATAAAAAAGTTTAGGGAAAAAAATCATGTGTTTTGTTGAACTTTAAAATGATGTATCATACATTTTTTATTTTTATTTATTATTTTTTTTTTGTAGAAAACTAATGACATGTAGCCATTTTCATATTTTTTCTTTACTGTAAAAATGGTCTTTAAAATATATAAACTTGGAAAAATTCATGTTTTCCAAGTCTTTAAAAGCTTTCCTGCAGATTTTTTTTTTTTTTTTTTTTTTTTTTTTTTTTTTTTTTTTTTTTTTTTTTTTTAACTAGCCATAA
>CAUPSG010000047.1:0-23319 GCA_963513935.1 Aphrophora alni
GTTCATACTGAAGCTTTTATATCTTTACAGTTATTGCCACCAAGTTTGTCTAACTTTCTTCTTTTAGTGTATAAAGATTTTATCGTCCGTATTTTTCCGCTCACTACAATCTCACCAAGCCTTTCATTTGTGTATTTATATCTAGTTTATTATGATGGTATACACATAGAAAACATAACTGTTAACTTAAGATAGGCAAAAAATTTCATATTGTATTGTGATAAATTGATATGGTAATTACTATGTAGTCAGTTGTAACACCACAATTTTCTAATTTCTAATATATGAATCAAAGAATATTAATGTTTGGTGGTCTCAATAAGTGAGTTCATTTTTTTTATAATACTTACGTCTTTCACTGTATGTTAAAATTCCTTAAAATTCGACAGCAAAGTACAAATCGAAAGGAAAATCAATTCAGCCAGACTTTCTAGACGGCCGTAACAGTTGATATACAAATATTATTAGGCTAGACTTATCTTCTGTCTTCAAGCAACGACAAAAACGTTGAGTGAGTGGAATTAGGAAGAGTGTGTGAGTGTAGTACATTGCAACGATATACAATGGCATTATAATATAATATTTGCACTTGTTTTGTTCAAAATTAAATTCACATTCACACTGAATGAACACACGCGTATTATACAAACTGATTATATTTCAGAAATCGTAGTAGAAACAATAAGTAAAAAACAATTTTTGTAGTTATTAATTTTGTTGGTAGTAAACAAATGCATTTATTTTGGTAGATGTGATTGTCTTTTTTTGTACTAGTTAAGAGACTTAGTCCAAACTCATAAATTATAATGGCATTTTAAAACCCAAGAAAATACTAAGGTTAAATTTGATATCATATTCAATATTGGCGTAGTTATAATCTTGGACGAATAAGGAATTAAAATAAGAAGGAATATAGAAAGAGAGAAAGAGAATGAGAGGGTGAGAGAGTAATTTATTTATCTTATAAAATTAGCAAGAAGGAATTTATATTTTATATGAAAATCAAAAATTTTATTTTGATTCACAACTAACATATAATTTTTGTTAGAATTTTATTCATTTTGGGGATGTCCTGGAGAAAACCTGTTAAAATCATCTAGAATTCACGCTTTAAGAATATTGAATTTGTCTTCAACTATAGAGTTTCTTTAAAAAGAATCAATGTCTTGTTTGTTTGTGTGTATTTTTATACTTACAGTCTTTGAATATCCTTAATAATTATATCCTGTTCTTGGATACTTAACGAACTGGGAGCTGATGTTAAGTTATTGTTGGTAGATTCAACATTGCTAATAAAATTGTTTTATCCTATAAAAGTTTAAAATATTCATTTGTCTTTAAACCATATCAACACGGAACACTTACGCTATTGCAAGAGAACTAAGGTTACAAAGCACGTACGTGGTTCTATTGAAAATATTTAATAAAACTCAGATTTTAATGTAACTATATAAATATTTGTGTACTTTACTATGTTCTTGACTATTATAAATAACCGAGTACAATCAAATCCGTTGAATTCAGGCAGACGATAATATACTAATGAATGGTTGTCAAATTTATGGTGTGAAAATATTTTAACTTGTTGGTTGTTATCTTAGTAAAAAAGTAAAAACATTTCCTTATATTTTTTTGGAAACTGATAATATTAGATTATTTCTTGACCATTGGGACAGAAAAACCTCTATCCAATGGGAAGAGCTGAATATCTTTTGATAGGATTGTAGAGCTGCCTATGCGGCCCACATAGAACTAAGATGAACTAAAAATACCCTTTTATTCTAGTCTCTCATTTTATTCCAATTTAATACTTTTGTAAAGTACAGTTTGTAAATACATTCATTGATAATTACTTAGAGAATGTAATTTAAAGTTGTCCATATTGTCTATCACATACAGTATCCATGTGAGCTCTAAATTTTAAACTTCAATATAACCTGTGTTCATTATAGTGAGATGGTCTTTTAAATTACGAGAGATCTAGGTAGATATAGTCCTTACTATATATAGTCATTGTTTAGACCCCTAGCTTTCATAATTCCTATACCGTATTTCTTGTTCTTTTCCGAAACTAACACATTTGAGAATTTAAATGTTAGACTAACTTATATCTATTTACTTATTTTTTTTAAGGAGATGCCTTTAAACTAGAAAAATAAATTGTATAGACAAATGACATTACGATTGTAATAATTTTCCACTTGTCGTTTAACGGTGGAACCGATGTTACTATGACCTGTCAAACAATGTTATTATCTTATTAATATATTTTTAACATAAGTGGATTCTGATACAGTGTGATATTCTGTTACCAATACAACATTAAACGTTATACACATTTATTATCTTTTAGGCTCAACTAGTTAAAGTTAAGCCTGTCCAAAATTTATTCCATAAAGAATACAAATCGATATCTAATTACTTGTATTACTGTCACAAGTGCTATGAAAAGAAGTATATATTACAGCAACGAGAGTTTTGAAATTATTCAAGCTGTGTAAATTGCCTAACTTGTAGGTTGTTATCTGAGCATATACAAAATATGCAAGTGTTTGGAAACTTTGTGTTTTTATAATACTTTTATGACAGGACGAGCAAATCCCAACATGCGCATGACACACGTTTGTGTGTAATAAAAGTTAGTGAAAACAACCGTCTATTTATTCAACACATTTGACAATGGAAATTGAATTTTACGTTAGCATACACTATAGTTCTCTGACGTTACGTTAGCGTACACTATAGTTCTCTGATGTTACGTTAGCGTACACTATAGTTCTCTGACGTTACGTTAGCGTACACTATAGTTCTCTGACGTTACGTTAGCGTACACTATAGTTCTCTGACGTTACGTTAGCGTACACTATAGTTCTCTGACGTTATGTTACGTTACGTTAGCGTGCACTATAGTTCTCTGATGTTATGTTACGTTACGTTAGCGTACACTATAGTTCTCTGATGTAATGTTACGTTTCTTCTTAACTTTTGTGGCCGCTTATCGTCTTACCTACAGACAACAACGGAACGAACGGACGGCACGTCGAAAATAAATTTATCGGTTTCTGGAGGTCATATCAGGCGAAAATAGAGTTCGATATTTTGTGTCTTTATCGAACTTTTTCCATAGTTTGTTTACTGATTAAGATTAAAAAAATAAGGTAAACATGGTTAATTACAAAATACAATAAAATTAACCTACGATTGGTTCACAGCAAAACTACTGTTTATAAAACCCAAATAGTATTTCAAGGACTCAGAACTCCCTTCACATATTCTGGAAATAATTTTAATAAAATTAGTGTAATTACAAATAGTATGCCCCTTTATTTAAACTTGTCCAAATGCCATTCAAGTGGTCGCTTTGCACATTGGCCAATTATAATATCCACAGTAAATCATTACAACTCCTAGCTCAAGAACATATTCCAATCTTAATTATTTGGTCCGCTATGGTTCTCATGATAATATGATATTCCCGTATACATTCAACATCGGGTATGACACGAGCGAAGCGGGTGCCTACCTTCCAAACTTGATGTATTTGTGCTGTAAACACGTTTTCAGCTTAAATCATATTTGTATACAATCAAACTTTGTGATGGTGATTTTTAGTTAATTTGAGTTTTTCCTAGCTATTCTTGATCCGAATATTTTAAAACTAACAATATTGCACTTGGGTTTGTAATTAACATTTACGTTTAACTATAATTTGAAAGGAATCCGTAAAATTGATTTTATAATATGACGTATTTTTTAACAGGTCTATAGCCGATGTTTTGTTGTTGTTTTTTTCTTCTATAACTCACAAACATACATTTTTATAACGTTGGGGACCAATAAGTTTGATCCTTTAAACGCTACACTTTAAAAATAAATAAAAACTCGAGTATATGGAAAACGTTAATTTTTATGTATATTGAGTTCAATTAATCTCCCCTCGTATAGGCTGATCTATGCAACCTTATTACAAGAACAGAGTAAACTCGTTGTTTGATCACTTTATTCCTGAAACTCAAATGTGACAGGTTTTGTAATCCTCAATTAATTCTCAGTAATTTCATTGCTGAAACTGGTCTTAAATCTCTTGACCACGTCTCTTTCTTTTTCTTCCGACCAGAGGTTCTCTCATTGGTCATAGAACTGGTTTCTATTCAAGCCCCAGTTTATATACTCTTGACTCTTTCTTGACACTTTCAGTAACAGCAGCTATATTTACCCAACTCAATGCATCTTGTCCCAAGTATTGTTTGCATTATAGCAACTGTTCTGGGACTTTGAATAAATTTGAAACTTAATCATCTTACATTATCTTAATGTCAGCCAAGAGATATGACCAAAATATACCTACATGTCAAATTTTCAAAACTTACGATTTACATAAGTCAGCCAAAACGATTTTGACCAAATGTTACTCAAGTCCTCTAAGATATTGAATAGGTCGTGATTTTTACTTAATATGCTATTGTGAGTTATCGTTCAAAACCCCAAACTCTGCAATTGAGTTGTTTAAAATATGCAATTATTTCTCAAAATGACTATCCATTTAGTTCAAATTTAAGTTAAATGTGAATATTAATAGCCACTATCCCCAACCTTTGATAGTCTAAATGTGAATTTTTATGATTCGACCAGTTATAGTCAAACCAAAAAAAAAAATTGCACATAATGAGGATAAATCTTGTTACTCGACAGTGATTTGGAACAAGTATTATTTTATAAAGTATACCAATGAGAAATTAGGCAACTTTATTCATATTAAAAATTTCCTAACTTGCAATCATTGCACAGAATAGTGGTAATAGAATTTGAAATCTGAAGTTGTGTTTTTTCGAGAATTTATAAACACATCCTCTACGTACATTGAATTTGACTAACATCATGTTTTATAAATACATTGGAAAGTGTCCAAGAAAATAACCTACAAGTTAGGCGACTTGCACGACAGTAATAGTTTTCTTGTCTCTCAGTGGTATATTATATACTTTTTGAAACAATACTAGATAACGAATATAACGGATAGTTTACATAACAAGATCTGATCTAATTTTTGTAATACTTGGCTTTTATTAGCCAAGTAAGAAAAATACGATGTTAAAAGAATTGTAATTTTGTCCAATTGATGATGTTTAGAGAGACGTTTTACTCTCTGGAGGAGGTCAATTGTAGTTATGGGTTAGATACCACTCTTTTAACATTCCTATAGAACAACTCCTGTTCTTTTAACGATAACAAGAAAAAATGTATGTTTTTTGTAATATTTTTTAATAGGTTTTAAAAAAAATTAAAAATCATCAACTCATTGAATTGATCATCAACTTCTCCCCCCCCCTTTATTTAAACCTTCTCAATTTCGTAATTTATTGAAGAGGATTTTATATATATATATATATATATATATATATATATATATAATATCATTTTACAATGGAAATTGTGAAAACACATTTAACAAAAATAGTTAAGTGTGACCTGATAGAAAAGTTCATTTCTATAAGCTGTTGCACAGTCAATAGTATTCTTATAAATTACAAATTATACAGTTAAAAATATAAAATGAGCTAAAAGGTTGTTTCTAGTTAATCTTAGTTCTATGGGACCAGTAGGCAGCCTTGGCAACATCCGAGAGATAGCTCTTCAAGCAGTCTACGTAGATTTTCGTGACACCTCAGTACTAGATTACTCTAATATTGTCAATTTCAAATTATTATAACGGCATTTATTTCGTGTGATAACCGCCTACAAGTTAAAAAATATAAACACTAGGAATAATTTGACAACTAGTTGGTATATTGGTATTTGGTATTACAGACTGAAGGATAAATCTGTGTTAACTGATTGGTGTGCTTGTTTATTCTTACATTAACCCTTTGCTAGTGACGTGATGTTTAGTTTATGTTTAGACTGATTTATATTTTTTTATGGAAAAATGTACGTTGACCTTATAATTTCACTTTATTTTAAAACAAATTATTCAATATGCACAAAATAAATCATCCGCATTAAAACAGTTTTTCACTGCACTCATGCTTACCACTGCACTATTAAAGGACACACACCTTTAATTACATCCAAAACTTTGGTGTGTTTCCCGCCTAAACCTTCAGTGGTTTGCATTACATGTTAGTTAGTATATTGGACAATAGTTTATAACATGAAGTAATCAAATAACATTTTCCATTTATCCATTGCTTCCTTCAATCCTTCAACAGATTGCGTAATCCTTGGTAACTGCGAGACTATATTTTCTGATATATTTCTAATATTGTCTTACCAGGCCAACATCACTATACAATTCTTGTTCACTATCCGAATTTACCTCTTGAATATAAGCAGGATCTATCACCCATTTTAGGATGTTTTCTGTAATACATGTAAAATTAAATTATTTTTGAAAACATAGGTTAGTGAAAGGGGAATGACTTATAAAACCATAAACAAGTTAAACGAATTTTAGATAGGCCAATAGAAAGAATACCGAAAAAGTGGGTAGATAGAGGGGGAGACTGGTGTCTGAAAACAGGTGTCAGTGTGTTGTTTAACGTAGTGACCGGGGCTTTAATACTTAGTTACACATATTACAGTGAATATCCACTATTGGTCTGAAATGTTGTTTAATAAAATGTTTTATTAATTTATGTTATGCATTTTAGTGTTCCGATTTGTTAAAAAATAATGTGAAAATTATTACTATTGTTAATTATTGAAAATTGTTGAATAAATACGTAATATAATATTCGATATTCATAAAAGATGTTTTTAATATCAAAAATTAAAGACGTATGGAATGTTAAATTGTATTGGTAGATCAAAGTGCCTTATACATTATGGTAAGTTCAAATAGAACACTTAAATGGGGAATTTTTAATGTATACTTATCTATGAAGCCCGTAAGTGTCTAACTGACTCCAAGAAATTATTCTTATAAATAATTACAAGGTTCCGAAATAACGTGTAAATATGATTTATAATTGGACTAATTTTATTCAAATTAAATCTTTAATCTGTGAAGGGAGATGCTGTGTTCCGGAACTTGCCTGTAGGTGTTTATAAAGGGTAGTTTTGTAGTGAACAATTCCTAGGTATATCTCATTTTAATTTATAATTAAGCATATCTTTCCTTCTGGGTCCCTGCTTTAAGATAATATGACATGTAGGTATATTTTGGTCATTTAAGGTAATGCAAGATAATTAAGTTTCAAATTTATTCTAAGTCCCAGAACAGTTACCATAGTACAAACAATAGTTGGACAAGATGCAGAGAGTTGGGTTGTATTGCAGTTACTAAAGTGTCAGGAAAGAGTCGAGTCTCTTTCAATGATATAAACTGGAGCTTGGATAGAAACCAGTTCAATATTCAATAGAGTGGTCGGAAGAGAAAGAAAAATACGAGTACAAGAGATTAAAGACCAATTTTAGCAATGAAGGTCCGATTATAGCAAGAGTTGAGGATTACAAAAACTGACACATTTGAGATTCAGGAATAAAGTGAGCAAGCAACGAGTGTACTCTGTTTTTGTATTATGGTTGCGTAGATCTACTTATACGAGGAGAGATTAATTGAACTTTGTTTCTTGTGTCGCAACAGTACTTACAATCTTTAGGTTAAAGATAGTAAAAAAAACCGTATTAATTTAACCTTCTTACTGCACTACTGCAGAAAACTGTAGTACTTTTACAAGTAGCGTGCAGTACTATACATTCTAATATTTGACCCACTAATTGTCATCCAATCTTAATAAACTTTATACCGTTGGAAAGGAAACTTTTCAAACTTTAATCTTTGTATTTACCATATGTTTCTAAAATGAATATTAACACGTCTAATGATCGATGGAATAATTGCAGAACTGTAAACAGCTGGTCCGTGCGTCGACGAACGCTAGAATTTCGTCAACTTTCAAGACCTATAACAGTTATACACACCGACTTTAGGACAATGATATTTACACCAATAGAAAGCTTGCATTTCCATCTTTCTAGAACTGCTTTCAAATCTTAGATCACGTTTACGGTTTAGGTTTTGTGTTCAACCGCATAAACCTTTGCTATTGGCCAAGATTTGGACCAATAAGCAAGCTTCTTTGGAAGTCGATATGTTTCTCACAGATGAAGTGTTTGTAAAATTCTTTTTACAAGGTATTGAAGATAAAGGTTCACTGATTCCATTGGTATGTCTTGTTCACTTTTTGTTCCACTGAGTCTTTAGACAATCCCCTCTCAAACCAACCGTTTTTACAGTTGCAAATCATCCGCTATGTTTGTATCTAATACCACGTTTGGCACGTTTTAGGTTAGCAGTTAGTTTGCTCTGAATTGAATGATATTTTGTTGATTTATAGTGAATAACGTTTATGAAATTGTGTTTTATATATAAATAAATAAGTGTAGTGTTTGTTATTGTGTTTGTTTAGTGAAATTAGTTTTAGACAAGCTAAATTTAGTAACATTGTAGGCTATGTCGGTAGGTGAGTTGATAACATACATAACGAAATTTCGTTTCGTAATTTCTGATTACAAAATGGTAAGTTACATAAAATGTTCAAGTTTACAGTTCTATTCTATGATTTATTCTCTACAATTTGGTATATAAAATTTCATTTTTGGGTAAAGGATACATTTTAGATTGGTGTTTCAAAATAGGCTAAATTTTAGTGCCGGTGTGTAGTACGGACATAAAAAAATCTATTTCATAAAAACTACTTTGAAATTGGTAAATGTTTTTACATATTTCTATTCACAACTAAATTATGAAACTTTTGTGTATTTTGTATAACCAGGCCTATACATTTTTATAGTATTTATTTAGGCCTGAATTTAGAAAAAAATCTTCCGTTTTTGAAAATTTTTGCTTCCTGAGCTTATAACTTTTACAATTTTGCACCAATCAAATTTTTAGTTACATATTTGAATAATTTGGACCTTTTCCTAAAAAAAAGCTATGGATCACTTTATGATTGGGATAGAATTTCTATTTTTGGCGAATTTTTGAAATTATTTCAACCGATGAAAAAAAACGTGAATCAATTAGCATTGGCAATTCAAACAGTTGTAGGGTTAAGTAATTGAACCACCATTAGTATTTGAAATATATCAGATTGTGTTAACAGTGATGGGATATATTATACTACAAATACATTAAACTGAACCCATCTATCTGTTTATTGTGTGCACGGATCTCAATATAAATACAAATTAACGTTTTCAATAACACTCAAGGTTTTGCATGTTTTAAATTGCAGCCTTTAAAGGCCGTCCCCATCGTTCTAAAAATGCATGTTTGTGAGTTATAAATTAAAAAAACAACAAAACATCGGTTGTAGACCTGTTAAAATATCATAAAATCAATTTTGCGGATACCTTTCAAATTATAGTTAAACGTAAATGCTAATTACAAACCCAAATGCAAAATTGTTGGTTTAAAAATATTCAGATCAAGAATAGCTAGAAAAACTCAAATTAACTATCACAAAGTTTGAATGTATTCAAATATGATATAAGCTGAGAACGTGTTTACAGCACAAATACATCAAGTTTGGAAGGTAGGCTCTCGCTTCGCTCGTGTCATTCCCGATCTTCAATATACACGGAGATATCACATTATCATGAGAACCATAGCGGACCTAATAATTAAGCTAGGAATATGAAATTCGCTTTAGGTTGATCATACAAAAACAGTATTTGAATATAGAAAAATTAAATTACAACCTATAGAAAATTATTATGTTGAGTTGTAATGATTTACTATGGATATTATAATTAGCCACTGTGCAAAGTGACCACTTCTCAAGGGCATTTGGAAGTTTAAATAAAGGTGCATACTATTTGTAATTACACTAAGTTTATTAAAATTATTTCCTGAATATAATATGTGAAGGGAATTCTGAGTCGTTGAAATACAATTTGGGTTTTATAAAGAATGGTTTTGCTGCGAACCAATCGTTGATTAATTTTATTTTATTTTGTAATTAACCATGTTTACCTTATTTTTTTTATCTTAATCAGTAAACAAACTATGGAAAAAGTTCGATAAAGACACAAAATATCGAACTCTTTTTTCGCCTGATATGACCTCCAGAAACCGACAAATTTATTTTTGACGTGCCGTCCGTTCGTTCCGTTGTTGTCTGTAGGTAAGACGATAAAGGCCACTAATATTAAGAAGAAACGTAACATAACGTCAGAGAACTATAGTGTACGCTAATGTACCGATCAATTTGCATTTTAATGTTTTAACGATAGACGTCCAATGTGGTGAATTAATAATCGGTTGTTTTCACTAACTTTTATTACACACAAACGTGTGTCATGATCATGTCGTCCTGTCATAAAAATATTATAAAAACACAAAGTTTCTAAACACTTGGATATTTTGTATATGCCCAGATAACAACCTACCAGTTAGGCAATTTGCACAGCAAGAATAATTTAAAAACTCTCGTTGCTGTAATTCATACTTCTTTTCATAGCACTTGTGACAGTAATACAAGTAATTAGATATCGATTTGTGTTCTTTATGGAATAAATTTTGGACAGGCTTAACTTTAACTAGTTGAGCCTAAAAGATAATTAATGTGTATAACTTTTAATGTTGTATTGGAAACAGAATATCAAATTGTAACGGAATCCACTGATAACAAAAAATATATTAATAAGTAACATTGTTCTTCATTTTGTCTCAGGTTAGATCCCTATCTTTTATCTTTCCTATCAGGCCGGTCTTCGAAGACACAGGTACTTATGTGATTTTCTCGAATTTTATATGAGACGATGATGACAGAAAGGTTTTTCACCTTTAAACAAGAAAGTGTAAAATTAATAAACTCGTAATGTGATTTTTAACATACGAAACATTAATTATAACCATATAATAGTAGTTTGTGATAAGGTATAAACAATATCAATACTCTAATATTGATGATCTATTGTTTTCATTTTCAACAGTTCAGTGATACATTAATGTATAACAAATTGTAATAATATTATGGTCGTTGTGTAATTTTAAACATAGATCTAAACACACCCTTTATATCTTGAATTAGGAAGTAAATTTCAAAGTTGTTTCTCCTTTCCAAGTTATCCGCGCAAGTTACAAAAAACTATATTTTCCGACCCAGACGCAATTATTTATTTTATGTTATTTTCTTTTCCTTATAAGGTAACTGAGACTTCTTTTCCTAAAGAACAGGAAAGGAAAGGAAATAAAAAATTGTCACAGATTTCCGATGTCAAACGGGGGAATACAGTTATGGATATGTTTATACAGTTATAAACTAACAATGGATTATTAAAAACTGTTTTGTAAACAGGATTCAACGGTAAAAATTGAAGACTACCACATAAAGGACAAGTCATGGACCAATTAGGGCTGCTTTTACCTCTAAAAATGGATGAACATATAGAACTTAAAATATGTTTCGATAGAATTGTCGGCCATTTTGGCCAAATCAATTATCTCGACCACTTATTATTTATATAAGTTATTACCTCTTAATGCAATCATAAATCTAAGTTATGTGTAGTTAAATAATAGTTTATTCAATAAGTTGAACATGGAAATCAATATGCGTCAGTCATTGTTATATGGCGGATGCTTGAAACATCTGAGCCAAGTATTTGCAGCTGAGGGTGGATGAAGGTTATCGAGAACGATTATGAAGGCGGTAGACAATGTTCTACGCCGTTTGTACTGTACGTCGCGTCGCGTAGGTGATGGAAATGTATCTGACAGTACAGCTCGGAGTTTATTGTTTGATCATTTCTACAGGAACAAGGACCAGCATTGCCGGAGTTGTGTAATTATCAAAAGTACTTTATTTTCTGCTTGACTCTTCTATATTTAATTTATTTACTAATGAAATTGGTGTAAATATAATTATTGAATACTATTTTAATAACCAGGGAAAGTATGAATAATATGTCAACATAAATTGTCGTACATTAGGAATGTAATAATTTAATGTTGTAAATATATTTATTGAAAATTTTAATAATATATCATGTCGTAATCTTATTAATAAAAATGTTTTAGCCTAATATGCATTCTTTTATAACAAATCGTTGTTATCAACCATTTAACATAATTGCATATTTATAGAAGTGTTAATGAAAATAAAATTAGGTCCCTAATGTATTATTTATGATTGTATTTAACATTTAAAAACACATTCTTAACTATTTAATGCATGTGTATATATATTTTCTTTTTGTATTTAAAAAAAAAGCTTTAAATATATATATATATATATATATATATATATATATGTTTACAATTGTTACGATTTACTTAAATTATGTTAAACAGGATGTAGTTAATAGTTTCTTATTGCTAATATATCAATTTGTGATATGTATTTAATACGTAATATAGAGGTTATACAGGTCAAACAATCCGAAGGTTTAAGTAGGTAAAATGAGTTACTTTACTGTATGAATATGGATTGCTACACGGGAAACGCAAAGTTGTAATCCGATATTAGTGATGCAAGTAACTATTAAATAACAAAGCACAGTGTTTTTAACTACAAGTTAATTTAAATAATTATATTTATTTATGAAACCTGAAATTTATATATTTAATGATTTTCATAAGGTGAATAAATTGAAATCTGTGGAAAATTCTACAAGATTAACAAAAAGTGTTTTTAAATGTAGTTATTCCAACAAATTCCGGCTTTTCGGAGTAAGAGTTTAGAGAAATATGAAACATAAAAACGATTTTAATGTTGGATAAAATAAAAGACTATTTGTGTTCGTATTAATATGATTAGGTTTATATTTTGTGTGATCATTGATATCATATAACAAGATCGGTGTACATAGCTTCAGCTGTGTAATAACGGAGTAATATATTAACTAACCGAGGACATTCAATATAAGAAACTTTATGAATTCAAAATTAACATAATGAATTATACTATACTAAAGTTTGATTACTAAATTTTATATCGTGTTTTTTAAATGCAAATACTACAAATTTATACTCCAGCAGGTTACATTTAACATTGTTAAATAATAATAATGCGGAAATATAATACAAATATAATAAAGTAATATTTAAAAATCGCAAGACATTACGGTGTAATCTTCGTTCATTCTAACTTTATGAAGGCTTAAGCAATTTCCATTCTATGAAACCATAATTTATTTTGAACTTTAAAATAATCTGTTTGTTTATATCTCCGTATTCGGTCCTTTGTAAGTTCCAAAGCTCGGATGACTAACATATTTTTACTGTTATTAATAATCTGTTCAAAAAGATTTTATTTTCTACTATAACTAGAATTTGTAACGTTAAAATCGTTATATTGAGAAAGTGATATTTCGATCAAACAGCTTTTTCATGCTCATATTGAAGATAATAAGTTCATAACAACGTAATTACAGGATAAAAAAAATAGTCTTGAACATTACTTTTCAAACTATTTATGTTAAGCTTAAAAATAAGAAAAAGCGAAATCAAATTCCTTTTCATGCATAACTATTATAATGAATTACATTACACTGTCATCAATTATATTACATGTTCATTGGGTTGTGTAAAGAGAACCGGATTATATAACAAAGGTGGAAGGTCAACGTTTCCAAAATAAACTAATAAAACGAACTTGATACATTATCTAGTCGAATCATATATTATCAGGGGTTGGAAACTAATGTATGGAGAGACATAATTTGTAATAAAATCTTCGGAACACAAACAATTATATACAAAGGGAGAGAGGAATAATAGAATATTGAATACTACTGGTGTATTGCAGTAAATTAAAGAGGCGCAGTTAGTTTTCAAAATCTTATTTACATTTGAAAACATATATAACAATTTTAAATTGAAATCCATACTTTGAATGAGATTTGCTTTGAAGAACATCTAAATGGAATCAGTGAAGAAAAATATAAAAATAGCCTACATCATACGCTTCCATTTTACTATAACTGATCACTTCATTTTGTACACAAAAAAAAAATCATGTTTTAATTTCATTTTGAACTTTTCAAACCTTTAATATCTCAAATAAATAATCTAATAAAAACAGTTTTAGTTTGACACCACCATATTTATTCCTTCCATCGATGTCTTGTGCGAGACAATGTGTTAACTATGTGTACTGGCTACGTAGTTGGTTTCTTCTTTAGGAGAAGTATTTCACCTCTCCTCTAATCTAAGAATCACCCGTAGCTTGTTTGACTTAAACAACGTTTATAGGAATCAATTTGCTGTTTTTGTTTATCGTTCTTGTCAAATAGGTGTTGTTTGATAACAAAATGCACCAAAGAGATATCTTAATGTAATAGTTATCTTAGTGGTAACCTTCACCTAAACGGTCTGTTTTTGTCATCAGTGCCTTTATTACGTTTTGGGTGAAGTGGTCGGTATCATTGTACAAGAGGTTCTACTGCTCTACATAGAAGGATGCAGAACATACGATGTTGCAGAGTCGCAAATGTCATACATCTTTATCCCAAAGGAGCGTGTCTCTTATTTGCTATGTATTGGATAAAAAAACAACATGTTTTCATGTCGATCATACTTTCATCAATATTGACTTATTGGCCTGGAAAAATAAACTTATTGAATGACTCATCCACCATTAACAAAGACCCGTATTTTCAACCAAGTTCATGCCATGGTTCAACCAGTTTTGGACCTTCGATGGATAATAAATAAAACATTCACATACCTAATGTCAAATCGTCCAAGACCGATCAAATTATAAAACAGGATACTTTTCGTACTACTACCTGCCAAATATTCTTCCTTGATGTAAGACCCACATTAATCAACAATCCCAAAATCTTTTCATCTCATTTACTGTTACTTCAAACCACTTTGAAATTTGGAACTGTTGCCACGAAGTTCCAGCCTTTTAACATTGACGTAACACTGCTTGTGGTTACTTATTGGTTTTATCGAACATAAGAGCCCAGATTGAATTAGTAATGAAATGATAAAGAAATGTTTTCGGATTTGAACTAATAGGAAAATTTCTAGGCCCAACAATGTTTACAGTAAATTTAAACGGTATATCCTGCTCTTGTTCTGTAGGATATATCTTTACTCAAGGAGCCAGCGGTGCTTGTGTTTGTGTCTGTCTTACTATATATGTTTCGTGTTCGTGTTATATTAGGAACAGATATAATGTTTAATAGTTCAGCTAGACCAGGATTAGTTTGTAGTAATGTGGATGTTTGTTGAACATTTTAAAAATATTCAGATACAAACCGAAGAAATATTCATTGCCTGAGCATTCTAAATCTCCAATTTGGGTGACATCTAACTCGAAAGAAACATCCGCATAATCGGACAAATTAGTTTCAGATTTATTGACATCAGGTGTATCATTTGCTGCCAGATCATCTCCAAAAGTAACTCCTTGGAGGAGTAGTCAATTCCCACCCCACCCACAAAACCTCATATAATTACAACTCAGGGTCCCACACGATATCATTGAGATTGTCAAATTTATCCCACACCAAAAGTTATCTCTGGATACCAAGATATAAATCGTTTTTATACTTTGTAAAATATAAATTTAAAAAAATCCTTTGTGCTATGTACTTGCAAACTAAAATATGTTTCCTGGAATTAGAACAGTTTTTTAATTTAAAAAAAAACGGATATATTTATTTTAAGTCACACATATATCGTATTGATTACAATTTAAGTATTATCTTGTGGATATAAAATAATAGATAAATTATAACTGTAGTATTATACGTCATATTCTTTTTAATGACTGATATTTTCAAACTTTTTATGACTCGTACTCAAATATATAATCTTTTATATCATATCACTTTAAGTTTTCTCTTTTTAACAATGATTCGAACATTAGAGAGAATTTTTTTCTGGGAATCTTATTTCCGTTTGGTCTGACTTCTGCAAGCAATTAACGTTATTTCAACAACAGGAAATTAAATTCTGAAATGTATAAATGAAGCTCCACTGTTTTGTATAAAACAGTTTTCATTTGTAATTAGTATGTCTACGTCTGGAATAATAAGTGCTTATAGATAATATCTAGATTATTTTCATGAACTTTATGAAAGATTACTATAAATATATTACTCGATAAATATCAAGTTTAGTTTTTATTTTATCACATTTATAATTAAAACAGTAAATTACTCAACCAATTAAAATAGCGTGTTAACTCTCTATGATTTTCTTTAATAACAAATCATTATTACAACTAATTTGACGTCAGTTTGTAATTTCTTTAAAACTTTATTTAAGAATTTTTGGTTTGTAACTCTAACTTAAAACCAATGTTAAAAAAAGTTTCATCTATCTTACTGATATGGTCTAATGTGAATTTCTCATGACTGTTTACTTAAATATAGTACACAATCATCCACCTTGCTACATAAAAATATATAAGATCTCTTACTTTTTTCAGAATATTATATCAGTATATTGGTTTACACCTAGAGTGTAAGTCTCAGCTATAAACATTTCTCTCTATTTTTCAATGCCACTTCTACATTAATTTATTCCGGTGACTTTTAGTTTGAAAATCAACTCTTGTACTTAGACTTTCTTTATATTTATTAGGATTTGTTAAAATGTCTTTGTTTTCAAAACTATGGTCATCTATACCAAGTTCCAATGACTTTATGTACAAACAACAACATCAAAACTCACTCCATATCATGCGGATGCCTAAAAATTGTGTATTTTAAATGAGTATTTAAGTGTTAAGTCAAGAGCGCGTCTCACTTGGTTTAAGAAGGGTATTGAATGTTAATCAATTTAGAACTGTATTAAGGAAAACAAGCCTCCATTCTGCTATTCCAATAGTAATTTATTCCCAGAATAATGTATAGAGATCTCGTTTACATGTGTTTGATTTGAGTTAGGTTTCAAGTCACGTCCAAGCTTGTAACAACTTGTAATCTAATTTTCAACTTTAACATCGGGATGATACTTTAGGCCTAAACTGTGTAATCCACAGTCAAATATTCCTATACTTGGATCAAGGAAATACAATCATATGGTATCATGTTTTGTTATTCACAACGGGAATGGAACCTAAATTATTTAATGACATAATAATTATCTTACACTTATTATCTTATATTTAACTAAACTAAATACCTGAGAACACTATGTATATACAACTTGATATTAATCAAATACCATTTTTGACGTAAATACGATTACGAGATACTGGTCTGACACGATAGTTAAAGTTATTGTTATTGCAAAACTGAATTGCGTCGAAAGTAAAGATTTCAAACACTAAATTTTGTACTTCGACTCAGTATAAGGTATCCGTAAAGTAAACTATACCGAAAGTGACAACAATAAGACAAGCAACGATTTCCAAAATCATTTATTCAATTGTAGTAATGTAATCTCAATAATTGATTTACTAATATAAGCAGAGAATAGACTATCATGGCGTTACTAACGGAGGAGAAAGTTTTCGTTCATGAGTATTATTTTTTGAATGTTCAAATGGTGCAATATTCCAACAAGTTGCAAATGATATTTTTTTAAATTTCCTAAAAAGCCTCCCTCCAGTTCACGATTATTTTATCAGTTGATATTAAACTGTATCTTACACAAAACTTTCTCACGTAGTGTATATGTTGCACGGACAGACTCATTACTAATAAAACAAATATAAGAGATACTTTTGATTAGATACTCTAGTTTGCAAAGAACATCTCAGGCGAATATCTTATATTAAATGTAAGGGAATCATACGTATATTTAATGAAATTGTTAATTTGGTTATAAAAAGATGAGTTTTGGACAGAGTTTCTAAATACATACCGATGAACACGAATAATTATTGTTTAATATGCTTCAATTCTTCAATTTTTTCTGTTTAGTGTTGAATTTTTAACAAAAGAAATATTCATCTTTGTGAGTAGATTTATAAATCGCGGACATCTCTATTTCCTAATTTTCAACAGCGAGAAATTATATTTAAGAAACCAATCTGTACTGAACGAGAAGTGAAATGATATATTTCTACGTTCATAAAGACAATTAAAATCCTGGTACAGTACATTAGAACTATAAAGAAATATTATCAGAAAAAGTGTGAATAGTCTGCAAAGAAACTGCCAATAGTACGCTACAATTCTATCAGACTCCTGTCACTTCCCACGAAGAGAAAAACTCCAATTGTAATATCTGTTTTGTGATATCTAATCAAATAATAGACACTTACAAAAAGATTGAAATTCAATATTTAGTACCACCCTTTAAAAAATAAAAATATAAAATACAAGCGTTAATCTAGCGTTAGTACAACAGAATTGTAAATTCTCCTGATTTCATGTTTAAGGTTTGGATTTTAACCATCACTAATACTAACACATTTGACCGTCAAATTGTGTATTATGTGTTTTATTGGCACATGCTAACCACTAATTCATTTTCACCATCCATTTTTACCTGCATAACAGAAAATATTATTTGTATCATAATCAATTTGAATAAATTGAAACAAATGTTTTGCACATCTAAATCACTAATGAATGATTAATATGCTATTTTTGATATTAAATATAATAATAACTACGCATCAAAACAACATATATAACAACACACACACACATATATATATATATATATATATATATATATATATATATATATATATATATATATAAAGTCATTTTAAAAAAGAGGTATTGTTTCAATTGTAAGTTATAATGGACTCGTATTTACTTATCTATGACTATCTAATTATGCGACTTACTAATTCAAAGAACATGTTTCGGTAATAACCTCTAGGAAACAAAGGAATAAACTCTAGTTGTCTTCTTTCAGGAATACAACTATTACATGTTTAGGTTACTTTCACCAAAAATTTATAGTTTTTTTATGATGACATTGCATTCAAAAACACCATTGTAATATAGGGTGTTTATAGGTGCAATATATATGAGCAATTTTTAATTGGTTAACATTTGGTTCATTCTGTTAAAATAAATTATCGTTTCAGGAACATTGATCACATTTGCTTTAATATACATAAATTTCGATAACTTAAATATTCTGAGATATAAATAAACATGTGTATAACAAAACGTTTGGAATTGCTATTATTTTTCTATTTCATAGACCTTTCCAATGATATATCACAAGATAGTGGATTCTATTTAAAAAATGAAAGTTGCCCCCATTAACCACCCCTCGCTCCTTTCAAAAGAGAGCAAACATTTAATCTCACTTAAAGAGCAGACAATTTTTATATAGTTGAGGTAGAGGTTTTATGTTGCTACAGTAATCAATTAAAATTATATTGAAGAGTTTCACCAATTGTTTTAGCAAAATCTTATTAGATGTTTCTTTAGTCATAATAACGTACTTAATGACTCAAACTAAATCTTCAACTGAACAGAAAATGAAATATTTAGACGCCGGTTTCTCACAGTTAATCTTAAATAATTTCCACTATTGTTCTTAAAATGTAATAGTATCTCCACTATGTAGATCTTTATATAACATTCCTGTGTTATTTTTTAAAGACAAATTTTAACTCTATCTAGTGAATAATTATAATATTCCTATACCAATACATAATGGACAACTAAAAGTACAAGGTATTTTAGGTAGAATGTATTTATTTAATTTTTACCTTAAATAGCTTCGAGCTTTGGTTGTCAATTTAAGGAATTTATAACCTCTCAAGAATCTTTGTTCAAAATAATATAAAAAAAAGCAAAAATATTCGAATTAGAATGCTTGAATATCTTAATTTACAAATGGTCCTGAACAAATAACGATATAGTTATGTACATACCTGAGAGTAAATTGAATTGTGTGTTATTCTTAAGAGAGGTTAAATTAAATTCAAATTTCCCTTGGGTAGGTTTCTACTCCGACTTATCAATACAGCTAGCAATTGTTTTAAGGCACTCAATAAAAGTTACTGCCGCAAAATATCAATAGGAAATAACGAAAATTTACGAATTTGTAGACCGTGTACATATAATTCGTCCCGAGGTAATTAACTATCACTTTAAGTCATTCCTTGCCTCATTTTAACAGATTTTTTAACTATTATAGTATTCTCCACACAAGGAAAATAAAAAATTAACATGGATTTAACCCTAACTATTTTATGCTAAATTAATAGTTTCCCCACCTTTGTTTTCTTTTAGAGAAACAACAAAATCAATGTTACGTGTTTACATTTTAATCTTGTGAAATTGAAAGTAATGTAACATTATACAAATTATATATTAGATTATATTAGATTGTGTATGTAGTTTCTCTACACAATATTGTTTACGCTATAAAATATATTCACTATTTGTGTGACGTTAAAAGTATTGTTTCTTGTTTTGTTTTTTATCGCCACCCTTCAAATCGTTTTGCGTATCAATTTATTCAAAATGAATATTGGATTTTGTGTATTTGAATACACAGCTTTAACCATTGGAGTCTGTGTCTCCCAATCGTTATCTCCAATCTGTTTTTAAATGTATTATTCATTTTGATATCAGTACACATGCAATTTCTTGAGAATAAAAGTTTACTCTTGAAGAAGAAACAGTGCATCAAAGATTGACTTTCTCCATTTATTTTGTAATTGTCCCAAACTGAGCAAATATTCATACGGTATATTAAATTTAGACATTCAAGTACAAATAAAACTATTGAACAGAAGTAACTATATATTTTAAATTTTTAAAGATCCTTTAAAATTATCTTTTCACAAATAGAAAATCGTAGATAAAATCGTGAAGAAAATTGGAGGAATGAAAATGATAGTTTTATATTTATGATTAAAGGAGTTAATTTCTTTATTTTATATACTTAAACAATAACACAATTTTTGTAACATTATTACCTTAACCATATAATAATATGGACTAGTTTTGTACCATATGCATTTTGTACCTTATACACTTCTGCCAGAGACACATTTCTATCTCAGTGTTCAGCTTGCACACTTGCTATTTATCCTGCTTCCCTTAAACCAATTTCACATAATTATTTCTTGTAAAATTATCCTGCAACCATGGTCTGTTGATTCTCTCTTCTTCAGCACAATAATTATCCCAATCCAACAGGGGTCTGTCGGTTGCCCTTTTATCACGATATTTCTTTATATAAATATATCGCTTCCTATTACAATTCTTCCACAAACTAACATCACATTCATAGTTCGATCCAAAATAGTGCTTGAAGCCGGTGGACTCCCAAAGGTCAGGAACCTTCTAACAGCAGAGTAACCCCAATATCGTAACAGAAATATACCTTAACAACTTTTAATATGTTTATTATTTTTTATTAGCTGATTTTCAATATTGCTTCGCTTCTCCAATTTTGCATTATTAGGAGCTTAATTATATAGAGTGCTTAATGAAAAACGTGTTTATTTAGCAAAAATCAAAAATTACCCTATATATTTCAAGAGTAAATATGTCGGAAAAGTATATATATATATATATATATATATATATATATATATATATATATATTAAAAGAAAGTCTTAAACTGAAATAAATAAAAAGTTAAAGCTAAGATTATCTTTGAAATATTTGATTTAATTTGAATATATGAATAACATTACACTAATTTTTATCTAAAATGATGTTAAGAAACTACAAATAAATATGTAAACATTGTCAAGTATATAATAGTATATAGTCTACATTAATAGAACAGAATTTGTAACGAGACACCACATGTCATTGATCGTGGGCAAAATGAATATTTAGAAAGTAGACAAAGTCAAGTGTTATTAAGGACTTGACTTTATAATTATGTTACTCGACCAAGACCAAAAACTTAGTAGTGTATGATTGATCTACAGGTACTATGGTTATGTCGCCCACTTGCGTTAGGATCTTGCAGGGCAGCTGGAAGATGACGATTTGGAATCTTCTCTCCACTTACGATTCTGTTGGTAGCTAACTCAACTTCCACTTGGATGAACCATAGTCTCCTTCCCAGAATGGCGATAAGCGTGCTGGAAAGTTGACGATTACAACCTTATCTGATTATTCCTGCGACATCGTGCTATCTTTTATCACGTTGTACTGAACAATTATTGTCCAAGCTGTTTTTTTAGGTCGCCTGTGGTTGCGCGCGCATGTCTTCCATTCTGCACAGCCTGGGTCAGTCCAGTCTCTCTCTCTCTCTCTCTCTCTCTCTCTCTCTCTCTCTCTCTCTCTCTCTCTCTCTCTCTCTCTCTCTCTCTCTCTCTCTCTCTCTCTCTCTCTCTCTCTCTCTCTCTCTCTCTCTCTCTCTCTCTCTCTCTCTCTCTCTCTCTCTTTCTCTCTCTCTCTCTCTCTCTCTCTCTCTCTCTCTCTCTCTCTCTCTCTCTGCCTTTGTGGAGGTAAAAAATTACATTTACATACCTACAACAATTTTGCGTAACAAAGGGATAGCGTGCCCACGACATTTACAGATATAATTTTTTGCAATGACCTCAATAACTAATGTTTTAATATAGTACGGGGAATTTTGTTTAATATTGTATTAAATAAGCTCATTATACATAAATTTGTACAGTTTAAAATGAAGGTTCACGTACATTATAATATATTTGTGTGTGTATATAAATTGATGATTAATGGTTGAATAAAAAGTGTTAAATTTACTCCAAAATAAGAAAATCATAAGTTGGCAAGTAACGATTCCAATACAAACTTTTAACGTTAAAATAATAAGTGTATGACGGATATTGTATTTCCCAATGAAAAAGTTATACTAATTGAATTATGTCGGTTGTATAAGTTTTACAAGTAAACCAAACATAAATTATTTAACTCTATATGGTGTGGACATTGATTTAATTATTAACGACTATAAATTAGTTTTCGTATTAAAACTTTCACACACAAATTGGTGCTAATGATAAATTATTATTTAAAATATCATTGCAGCTTTGGTTTTAAAATGATTATCGAAACTAAATTATCACAATTACCTTTTTAATAGACTTTTTATTATTACACTTAGTTATATGTTTCGTTGCATACAGATAGCATATTCAGACTAGTAAATTATGAATCAAATATCACATGTTACACATTACACGGACAAGAAAATCAGTATCTCTAAGGCAACTAGATGTGAAATATAATTTTTCATTTAATCTATTTTCCGGGTTATTTTTGAGGACCTTGTCAGTTTCGTATTCTTTTACATTCACTGTGTTCTTAGATTATTCTATGAAATATCATGTTGTCCAGAATGATTGTGTGTGTGCTGGTTTAATGAAAGATTTGCAAATGTCATTTGAATGTTCTACCCAGTCTATTGAAAATATTAAGTACAGTAATTGTAAGAAGGAAATAAAATGTCTTCACAAAGGAATATATTAAAATATGAGTGGTCCCTA